>CAUYQG010071405.1:0-12085 GCA_963574415.1 Tarsius wallacei | reverse complement strand
TGGGAGGCTGTGGTGAGCGGATTGCCTGAGCCCGCAGGTTCGAGACCCGCCTGGGCAACTTGGTGAGACCTCATCTCTACAATAAATCAAAAAATTAGCCAGGCGTGGTAGCACACACCTGTAGTTCCAGCTACTTGGAAGGCTGAGGCGGAAGGATCGCCGGAGCCCAGTAGGTCGAGGCTGCGGTGGCCGGGAGCGGCCACTGCACTCCAGTCTGGGTGACGGAGTGAGACTCCAACTCAAAAAAAAAAAAAAAGAAAGAAAGAAAAAGATTTTTAGTTGCAGGAATAATGAGTAGGTGGTAGCTTTTAGAACTGACAAATATCCTTAGACATAAGTGGGGTCCATTTATGTCTTTCAGCTTTTTCAAGGCCATGTCTAAAAACAATTTCTGATCTCTCTAGAGCAAAAGCATCTTTTCATTAGAGGCTTCCTAATGTTCACATACATTGCCTGTAAGACAATAAATACCACCTGTCTGTGGTTATTTCACGGGGCCAGAGAGCCCAAACAATACTGCTAACTCCTTCAGTCTAGAAGCAATATGCATTGTTGACATTAATTATTACTCCTCAGTGTTTATCTTTTAAGCCTGCCTTGTGCAGGTTTTGTAAGATGCAAGAAAATTTTATCATTAATACTGATAATGTATGTGTATTGAGATTCTTCATTCATATATAAATAAAATTTTATCAGCTTTTCCTCTGTAATAAATATCATTCTAAGATATCTAATGTAAGTTTCTTTAAAATCGCATATAAGTTTCTTTAAAATCGCATAATTTGATCATTTCAAGAGACCAAGCCTATTTGTTACAGTCAGCTTTGCCACAATGCCCACTAGGCAATATCCACCTACCATAAGATCTATTTGGACCAAATTCCTTATGTCAACCAAGGTGTTCTAAGCACTGTATACCAGGGACTGTGCGAATCACTCTTGTAATGTAACAGTCACGCTACTAACAGCTGCTAATGTTTATTGGACACTTAAAATGTCCAGGCTCTATCTGAATTATTTCCATGCATTATCTCAGTCATCACAAGAGGCCTGTGAGGCTGATAATACTCTCATCTCCTTTCGCAGATAAGGAAAGGGAGACTTAGAGAAAGCAAAGTCACTTACCTAAGGTCACACAATAAGTGAGGGGACAACAGAACCCCTGAGTTTGTATTCCCTCCTATACTATATACAAGGATCTCAATATCAATAAAGCATCCCCTGCCCTCAAGAGTGTTACAGTACATAAGTGATGAGGACATGTAAACAAATAGCCCCACCTGACCCACATTGTAAAAGAAGTACCAGGAAGAAGGTGCTGAGAATTGGAAGAAAAAAATGGACTCTTCTAAGTGGAGTGATCAGAGTGGGATCCTCAGAGAGGAAGGCTTTGGGCCACTCCTTGATGTAAAGGTTAGGAGCAGGCATTCCTTGAATAAAGAAGGGTAGAAACAAAGGCATGACTAACTGCAGAAAGGCACTGGGCACATGAAGAGACAAAAGAGGACCCCAATAGGCAGGCCAAGTGTGAGATCTCTCTTGAATCATCAGGCCCTCATCCTTCCTCCCATCCAAATGCCCACCTCGCCCTTCACATGACATCTGTCACCTTTTCTAAAATACGAGCAGTGTTCTCCATAAAAATGTGCCCATGGATAAAGTCAAAGCTGACTCAGTTCCTTGCATCCCAACTATCCCATCTCATCTGTTCTCCAGCCAAACTAAATCTCTTCCCTTCCCCAGGCTGGTCAGCCCCCCGACCCTTTCATACCTTCACACAGGCTGCCTCCTTCCTGGGAAGCCCTGTCTCCTTGTATGCTGATGAATTCCTACCAACCCTTCTCTTGGCACTGTCTCACACTGCCCGTCTGCCCACCCCGGCTCCCTCCTGCCAATCTGGCCTCCCTGCTGCTCCCCATACAAGCCCAATGCACGGCCATGCCAGGTTGCTACACTTGTGTTTCCTCATCACCAAGGTTCTTCAAGCCACCTGTGCCCTGTTTCCCCATCTTCTTCCCAAGGGGGAGGCTTCCTCTACCAGCCTATGTAAAAAAGAACACACACATACATACACACAGAGGTACAGATACAGATCGGGTATTTGTTAATGGTCTGCCTCATGCTCTAGAACAGGGTTAGAAAACGACAGTGTCCAGGCCCTATCTGGCGCCCTGCCTAAGCTTTTATTGGAACACAAGTCTACCATTGTCTTACCTATTGTCTGTGGCAGAGTCGAATAGTTGCAACAAAGACCTAATGGCCCACAAAGTCTAAAATATTTACTGCCTGATCCTTTACAGAAAAGGGTTTCCAACCTCTGCTCTAGAACTCCCGCCTCCCTCTCTCTCCTGCTGTGCTCATTCTTTATCTCCAGACCTTTTTAGTGCCTTACCTCAGAAAATATCAGGTAAATGAAAAAAAGTGACAGGACAGGGCGAGAGTGAAGGGGGAGGAGGAAATGGATGCAGGAGACACAGGAGGGAAAAATCAACAGGCCCGGTTTAGGTGCAGGCGAAGAGAGGAGGAATCACACCACAGGAGCACTGCAACTGGGGCTGTGTCCCTCGGCCAAAGGATGAGATTGCAATGATCACACCATACACACAGGCTCTGCACTGGGCCTGGCTACCGCACCATTGATGGGTTTAAACTGTCGATCCCTGACAGCACCTTTCCCAAACGTAAACTGGCCCCATTATAATGGGTGGGACTGACAGACATTGGAGATTCAAAGTTTGGGTAATCACAGATGACATACATAAATCTGAGTAGCTAACAATAAAGTAGCAGAAAAACACACTGAAACAAATTCATACGTTTATAGATTGTAAGTGCATAACTATTTAAGCACACGGTAACTTCAGACCTGACAGAGGAGGCCTTTTAATGATTAACAAATCTCACTCTGTGGGTTTCCGGATGAAAAAACTAGGGCCCAGACCAGTTAACTACTCACTTCACCTCACCCAGCTGGTTAAGATAGGGAGGCCAGAATGGAGTCCAGAACTCCTGATCAGGGTCCAGTGAGCTTCCTACTTACCCAGTGCTCATGACAGCAGAAGCCACGAGAGAGGTTCTGTTGACTCAGAGCACTTGCAGCAAAGTGCTGGGGACAGAAGCAAGACTGCAAGGGACTGAAGGGGAACAGGAAAGACACAAAGAACTGCCCAATTAGGAACCTCGATGGAAATTGCTGGCCCTTTTCCAACTTGCCCTTTCTGTAGTATAGTGGTTCTCAAACTATAGGGCTCATCAGAACAAAATGAGGGCCTTATTAAAACAGACTGCTGGGCCCATCCCTAGAGCTTCTGATTCAGGTGGTCTGGGGTGAGGCCCAAAAGTGCATGTCTAACAGGTTCCCAGGTGACGTTGATTTTGAAGGTCCAGAGACCAAATTTTGAGAACCACTGCTTAGCATTTAACCATGACCCCTTCCCTGTGGCTTTTATGACACTTCTCTCATCTGGCTGTCCCTCAGGTCACCAGTTTGAGAAGGGTGGGCAGGCTAATTTAGACTGCTTCCTTCAATAAGAAAAGTGTTTCTAGTTCTCCTATAAAGAGTAAATAGTAATAGAGATAAATCCCTGCTCTGTAGACCATCAATTATTAAATTGATATACAACATCATTTAAGATTTCAAGTTCACATTTTGTCTTTACTAGTTCTGATGTAATTGCACATGTACTTCTGCCAATGTTCTTTTGTGAGGTGAATTTTGTTTACAGATGAACCACTTTAAATTATGTATACCTTAGTCCTATATTCACCCCCGGATAAAGATTCAATTTATCAGCAAGTCCAAAAAATTTACTCAGCCCTAATAAAATCTTAAGTATTGTTCATAAATAAATATGCATTGGCATATACCCCAGGGCCTTTGCAGCTACTTCATCTGGGCCTTTACTTCATCTGGGTTTCTGCTCAAATGTTACCTTATCTGAAAGACCTTCAACCACCACTCCAAAATAGCAATCCTTCCCATAGCCCATCACTCTTGTTCTCTTTACTCACTTTATTTCTCTTAACATTTCTTATGTGTTAATTTTTTTCACTGCTTAATTGGTTTCCTCCCACCAGAATGTAAGCTTCACGGAGAACAGAAACTTTTTAGTTCACTGCTCTGTCCCCTGAGCCTGGTACACAGCGCACTCACAGTTTAATTGAATTTGTTGAATGAATCCTTATAAAGATCCGCAAATGCCACACACAATTCACTATGCTCAATTATAATGCCTTAACTTTCCTACCTGAAGCTGATACAAATGTTGCTTACTTCCCTCACAACTAATTCTTCAATGAATAAGTTTACGAAACACATTGTGTGTATATATATGCATACCCACGAGTATTTAACATTGTTGATCAAAAAAAATTAATAGGCCTGGCTCAGTGGCTCAGCCTATAATCCCAGCACTTTGGGAGGCCGAAGCAAGTGGATTGCCAGAGCAATTGCCGGGCAACTTGGTGAGACCTCGTCTCTACAATAAATGAATGAATAAATAAATTAGCTGGGCGTGTTAGCACACACCTGTAGTTCTGGCTACCTGGAAGGTTGAGGCGGAAGGATTGCCAGAGCCCAGCAGGTCAACACTGGGGAGGCCGTGAGTATGCCATTGCACTGCAGCCTGGGAGACAGATTGAGACACCAAATCAAAAAAAAAAAAAAAAAGCTGGAATCATCAAATGTAGCTTTAAACTATCTGATGCTTTAACTGAAATATCACAGTATAAGATTCCCTAATACCAACTTCATAACTTCACAAATAAACAAGGCAGGTAAACCATTAAAAATATCTTTGTTGATAGTTTACACCCAACAATCCCAAAAGGAAATAATTTTAAATATCAAAAGCTATATTGTTTATCCATAACTACATGCCTTGAATAACTAGACACTCTAAAGACAAAGCCCTATACCCAAAAAATACTGAAAAAAAATTTTGCATAACAACTCAAAAATCTCTATATAATCTTAGCTTATGAGAAGACAGTATAACAGTTTAAGGATGCAAATTAATATTGGGGAAATTTCTCCAAATATCTATATTCAAAGCCAAATAAGATTGTTTCATCTTATAGAATGAATCAAGATAATTCATGAAGTTCTATGCAATTAGAAACTGTAAAACTCTGTCAAAGAAGTACATTCTTGGGAGATATTTAACAGAAAAACTATTACAAACTTCACTTTTTTAAGTTAGGCCAGGTGCAGTTGCTGATGTCTGCAATCTTAGCACTTTGGGAAGCCAAGGCAGAAGGACTGCTTCAGGCCATAAGTTCAACACCAGCCTGGACAAAAAAAAAAGTAAGACCTTGTCTCTACAAAAAAAAAAAAAAAAAAATCAAAAAATTAGCCAGGTGTGGTGGTATACACCTGTAGTCCCAGCTACTCAGAAGGCTGAGGTGGCAGGATCACTTGAGCCCAGCAGTTCTAGGCTGCAATAAGCTAGGCTCACACAACTAACTACAAGCCGGCCTGGGTGATTGAGCAAGACCTTGTCTCAAAGAAAAAAGAGAGAGAGAGAAAGAGAGAGAAGTTAATAAGTAACCATTTTCATGAAAGAAGACAAGGCACTGGGCAACAAAGAAACATACACTCTGTGTGCTCAGTCATGATTATCAGACATGATACAGGCTGTCCCAGCTGGCTCACCCATTTCCTTCCCACTCCTATCTCTTTGTTCCTTTCCCCTATTCTCTCTCTCTTCCCACTGAGTCGTAGCAATATGAAATAACCTTATCACTGATCTTTCCTGATAACTTTTCTAAAGTGTTTCCTGCTATGTATTCATGGAAACTGTGCTCAGCACAACCCAGTGTGGTGGGCTGGAGGTGACAGACAGTCTTGACAAGTGGACGTGATGGCGGTGGAGTCTATGGAGTTGAAAGCATCAGGCACATTTTCCAGGCCCTTTTATCAGTCAGGCCAATTTCCCCATGTGATGTGTTAGTTACCAGTTTAATCCAATACATGTGAAACGCATTAGGGGACTGCCAATACTTGGCATGTGGCGCTGCAGCAGCCGCCAGGGCAACTAGCTCCTCGGCCACCTGGTAAGGGGTCAAAGCCGAAGGGGTGGACTTGAGGGGAGAGCAGCCACTAAGACTCACGCAGGTTAGCGTTTAGGCTGCCAGTTGGCAGGCCAGCACACAACGTAAGAAAATTCTAGCACACATAGATACTCAGGTTTTGCAGTTAGTTGCTATACTTCTGAGGCATTCACCCCCAAGAACACATTTCAGCTGTCAATCTTATCAGCACAAACAAACCTCTCATAACCCAGAGGAGAAAAATAATCTAGAAACTACACAAAGTACTCTGGATAGAATAGCTTCTGAACAGGTTTCTTAGAGGATTTCTATAATGTCCAAGTGACTTTGAGATATCATATTCAGAACGTGTCTTATAGGAACAGTTTCCATTTGGAAGCAAACAGCACACAAGCGCAAATAAGAATCTGGGAATAGAAGACAGTTGCTTCACAGACCAGTAAACACTTTCCATAACAGTCTTTTACATGAAGGGTTCTCAAGTGCTCTGAAGTATTGATTGATTCCATTCTCCCAACAGCCCTGGAAAAACACTTGGTCAAATTTAGCTTTGTAATTTCAAACATGTCCAGGTTCCTAAGTGGCAGTCTTTGTGTTTAAGGATGGAGATGATGTTGCACAGTGGTTAAGAATTCAGACTCAGGATTCAGACTTCCTGGGTCTGAATCTTAATTCTGGTACTCACTAGCTATATGTGACATTAGCTATATGTGACATTCGGGAAGATCACTTGACTGATGTAGAAGATGGAAATAATGACAACATCTACATCATAGGGCTACTGTGGGAAAGAAATGACTTGATGTATGTGAAGTACTTGCAGTGTGCCCACTACGCAGCCAGCACTAGAGTTTAGCTATGTTATTGCTGTTGCTATCACCACCATCATCTTCATCACCACCACCACTATCGTCATCACCACTACCATTATTAGCAGCATCACCATTTCAGGACAGGTTAAGAGCTCAGGCTCTGGAATCAGACCTGGCTTTAAACTCAGTTTACCAAACCAAATCTTCACCAAGTAAATTGAGTAGGACATAGTATCTAGCAAGGATAAATAACACTTTTTCCCCCAAAAAACAAATAGCAAAACAGAGAGAACCCATTGTCTTTGAAAACGGACTCAACCAACTGCAATGCACAGCCCTCATTTATATTCTGATTCAAAGTATTAAAAAAAAATACAACAATTTATCATACTTATGAAGCAAGTACAGATGTTAAAAAATGACTAGATCAGCCAAGCACAGTGGCATGCAGTGCCAGCTACTCAGGAGGCTGAGGCAGAAGGATCACTTGAGCATAGGAGGTCAAGGCTGTAGTGCACTATAATTGTGCCTGTGAATAGCCACTGTGCTCCAGCATGGGCAACACAATATCTTTTTTAAAAATTGACTGTACTTGATAATATTAAGAAATTGCTACTACACTTTTGGCTAGATAACAGGATTATGTTTTGCTTATTTGTTTGTTTTGTTTTTTTAAAAAAAGGTCTACCTCCTAAAACTGCACTCTCCAATATCATGGCCACTAGCCACATGTGGCTATTTAACCTTAAACTAAGAGTAAAAATTTAGGCCCACAGTCTCACTGATCATTATGCTTATCAGCTACATGAGGTTATATTGTTGTCAACACAGAAAATTCTGTTGGACAGCACTGGACTAGAGAAACTTACTGAAACATTTATGAATGAAAGTTATTAATGACCAGGATTTGCTTTAAGATAAAATAGGTAGGGGAGAAGATGGAGGTGTGAATGAAGCAAGACTGGTTTATAGCTGTTGCCACAGGGGATACGGTACATGGGGGTTCATTAAACTCTTCTGTCTGACAGTTTTGAGTCAACTTGTCTAGTCTACAGTTCTCAATTAATCCAGTACTAAATCTAGGTGTTTCTGTGAAGGTATTTGCAGATGCAACTAAAGTCTATAAACAGTTTACTCTAAGAGATTATCCTAGATAATCTGGGTGGGCCTCAATCAATCAGTTACAAGGCCTGAAGAGTGGAATTGAGACTCTGCCTGTGGACAGCAGTTCAGCTCCTGTCCAGGATTTCCCAGTATGCCCCTTCCTGAGGGTCTACCCCATGGATTTCAATCACATAAGCCAAGTCCTTGCACTACATCTCAGTATGTATCTCCCACTATTCTGTTCTGTTTTTTACTTCTCTGACAGAACCCTAACTGACACAGTCTAATTCTGTGGTGCATGACTTTTGAAATAACATCTATTTCACAGAGCTACTGTGACATAATAACCATAAATATCTTAACACGGTGCCTGCCACATAAGAAATCTCAATAAATGGAAATGATGATAATATTGTGTCCTCATTTATACCAATATAATCTTATTTCGCCAAAATCTACAGTTCCTGAGACAAAATACTCATATGTTATAATGACTCCGTATACTGTAATCTCACCTTATCTGGCCAGCCTGACTGCAGACTCCCTTAGGGGTGGAATGGCTCACAGCATATCCACAGGTGCTTGAATTAAATCTGAATTGAACCAAATTGGAGTAAATTTACGCATGCACAACAAAACCCAGAGCTGAGGAATACATTGTGTGTAATTAAGTTGGTCTTATTTACAAAAGTGAAGAATTTTAACAATCCAAATATCCAATAACAGGGAACTGATTATATAACATTGTGGGACATTTGGATAACAGATAAGCAGTGGCTGCTAAATACCAAGTTTTAAAGCATACTGAATGATATTCAGAAATGTTCAAGATATGTTTTTTTTTAAGTAGGGTGCAGTACTCTATACACAATAAATCCCAATTTTCTTTTCTTTTCTTTTTTTTATATATTTTTTATTTTTTGAGTTGGAGTCTCACTGTCACCCAGACTGGAGTGCAGTGGCTGCTCCTGGCCACCACAGCCTCGACCCGCTGGGCTCTGGCGATCCTTCTGCCTCAGCCTTCCAAGTAGCTGGAACTACAGGCGCGTGCTACCACGCCCGGCTAATTTTTTTTTTATTTATTGTAGAGATGAGGTCTCGCCAAGTTGCCCAGGTGGGTCTCGAACCCACGGGCTCAGGAAATTCACTCACCTCAGCCTCCCAAAGCGCGGATTACAGGCTAAGCCACTGAACCCGGCTAAGATCCCAATTTAAAAAAAAACAAACAGACTAGAAGGAAAGATACAAAATGTTAACCATGATTGTACCTGGATACTGAGATTGAGGAATGATTTTCATGTTATTGCTGCTGTTGTACTGCAATATAATTTTTATACAGTGAAATGTACAAATCTTAAGAATTGAGTTTGGTGGGTTTTGACAAATATATAAAGCACAGCCCAATAAAAAAATAGAGAACAATTTTTATGATTCTAGGATCTTACCTAATGCCCTTTTATAGGATACATATATACTGTACACACACAGGGTACCCTATAAAAAAGCATTAGGTATATAAACACATTGTGTGTGTGTGTGTGTGTGTGTGTGTGTGTGTGTGTGTGTAAACACACACATGTATCACAGGCAACCTGGGATGGTATTTATTTTCTTGTTACATCCTACTGTTTTCCAAATTTTTCTGTATAAACATACATGTATTTTATAATTTAGAGCAGTTTTTAAAAAATTTTTAAAGAGTAACTTGAAATAATACATTGATTTCATTGATAAGAACAAGAACAATATATTAATCTACAAATCTTAGATTGCTAAAAAGACTAGGAACAAGACGGTTAGTTATACACCCTACAGTTATTTGTTTTCTCTTTCCAAGATCTCCAATGTTTTTGGATGCCACATCATCTATTCACACAGATATAACTACATGTTATATTTCATCAAATAGAAAAATAGGAAAAAAAAATCCTTAAAGTTAAGTAAATTGCATACCTAACAAAAGAAAAAAAAAGTGAAAGAACTTGTAAAATGCCTGGAGGTTAAGAAATAGAAACTGAAAGAAGTCCAATTGTGAAAAGAGGCAATTCCTTCTGGTTGTTATCCCCAGGATTTCATAAACAGAAACATGGCAGCCATAGCTCACACTGCAGAAGTGTACAAGACTGTCAACACTTTATAGTGTTATCATGTTAATTTATAGTCATATCCTAAAATAACCAAAACTAGGTTTTAGTGAAACAAAACTTGCAAATCATTATTTCCCTGTTTCATCAGTCAATACAAGTTTTAGCCATAGAAATCCCATCTAAGACTTCTCAGGCCATGACTTTAAAAGAAAAGGTGCTGTGAATCTACAGGGATTCTTTCATCCTCAATACTCTTTACAGCTTTCTAAACATCAAAGAGGAGGGTCTAGTAGTAGATGCCCAATATTTGGCATTTTGACAGCTACAGTCCTAATAGTCAGCTGTATATCTGACCCTAACCCCAAGCCAAAGTTGGACACAGAGCCAGTAAACCTACTGCGTCCTGAGCTACAACATGGACAGAATCACCAGTGCTAAGGTCCACACATGGATCTGGGAGGAAACACTTAATAAACAAGCAAAGCACCTAAAAGCTTCAAGCAGTATCAGCTAGCCACACAGTGGACTAGAATAACCACGGATGACTGGACACACACACATGCCCCAGCATTCCAAGTGTAATCCATTATGGAATCCAGGAGGTCAAAACTGTGTTTGTACTAATATTAGGATGTTATTTGCCTGTTGCACTGTGTTGACATTTGCACAGATGATGGAAAAGCCATGACTGAGTAAAAGGATAAGAAAAATGCAGACAGATTAGGTTTAAATTTAAAGAACTGAAGAACAACCTGACAATTCCCCAGGCAGTGTTGACAATTCATATCTATCCATTAAAATGCAGAATTTAGGCTAGTGCTCACATTTTAATTACAAATTTTTCACGCCTCCACCAATTCCACATCCTACAAGTAGGTCTTTTCAGGCATCGCAGAGCCATTGCATGGACTCACCTAAGAACATATGGTTGCTGTGTTTGAATCAAACATGCTTTCAGACCTTTGTGCAGCTTTTATTTATTTGGTAACTGAATTTTCTTCTTCCTCCTTATTGCTGCCTGACCTTTGGGTATCCATTTAGAACATAATTTAATACTTGTGGAATAGGGCAGTGAGAGACAGACTGAACTAGCGCAAGTCTAAGAAGCTAAGCAGTCATAGGCCACAGTCTCCGTCTCTCATCAGAGTAGACCACCGTAAAGGGGTAGCCTAGTATCTCCCAGCACTAGCTATATCATCATGCCCTCTCTGATCTAGCTATGTCTTGCCTAGAACCTTTCAATACATCCAACTTACTTCTTACTGCCAGATACATCTTCCCAGTACCCAATGCTCACACCTCCTCCTCTAACAAAAAACCATCAAAGGCTCTTTACTACTTACTGTATCCGCACTGTTTGGGTTAGCAATTGAGGCCTATTATATGGCTCAAGTCTCCTCTTTATGTTTATCTCCAATATGCCCTCATACCAGTCCAACTCAAGTACTCATTATAAGCCAACATGTGCCACACTTTTTACACCTTTCTAATATAAGTAACTCCCTCCCCCTCCACTGCCTGTCCTTGCTAGTCTCTGCCAGTTGAAATCCTTATCCATCTTTTTTTTTTTTTTGGTCCCCCCGCCACCCTCCATCCCAGGCCTGACCCCTTAAACATCATCTTTCAAGGAGCTTCTCAAGTCTTCTTCCTATAAAACTTTTTGTGAGCCGGGCTCGGTGGCTCAGCCTGTAATCCCACGCCTTGGGAGGCTGAGGTGAGTGGATTGCCTGAGCCCGCGGGTTCGAGACCCGCCTGGGCAGGCGAAACCTCATCTCTACAATAAATCAAAAAAATAAGCCGGGTGTGGTAGCACACGCCTGTAGTTCCGGCTACTCGGAAGGCTGAGGCGGAAGGATCGCCGGAGCCCAGCAGGTCGAGGCTGCGGTGGCCGGAAGCGGCCACTGCACTCCAGTCTGGGCGACAGGGTGAGACGCCAACTCAAAAAAAAAAAAAACTTTTTGTGAAACCTCCATCTTTGCCCATTTACACATCATGCGTGTATTAAAATTAGGCAGCATACATATGGTGTTT
>CAUYQG010071404.1:0-16214 GCA_963574415.1 Tarsius wallacei | reverse complement strand
AAGCCCAAGAAACCGTCAAAGAATCAAGGAGACAGCCCACAGACTGGGAAAAAATATTTGCCAACTCTATGTCTGACAAAGCCCTAACATCTAGGATCTACAAGGAAATCAAATGTGCTGAAAGGAAAAAAAACAAACAGCTCCATTACAAAGTGGGCAAAATATATGGATAGACAGTTCTCAAAAGAAGACCTATGAGCAGTCAACAGATACATGAAAAAATGTTCAGCCTCACTAGTCATCAAAAAAATGCAAATTAAAACTACACTGAGATACCACCTAACTCCAGTCAGAATGGCCATCATCAATAACTCAAAAAACAACAGATGCTGGAGAGGATGTGGCAATAAGGAAACACTTCTACCCTTTTGGTGGGAGTGTAAACTAGCACAGCCTTTGTGGAAAACAGTGTGGCGATTCCTAAAGCTTCTAAAAATCGACCTTCCATATGACCCTGCAATCCCCTACTGGGAATATACCTGAAAGAACTCAAATCACTCTATAAAAAAGATACCTGCACACGTATGTTTATCGCAGCATTGTTCACAACAGTAAGAACTTGGAACCAACCGGGCTGCCATCAAAAGAGGACTGGATAAAAAAAGTGGTACATATACACAATGGAATATTATGCGGCCATAAAGAAGAACAAAATCATGAACTTCGCAGCAACCTGGATGGATTTAGAGTCTATAATACTGAGTGATCTTTCACAGAAACAAAGAACTGAGTATCACATGCTGTCATTCATAAATTGACCTTGAACAACTGTCGTAATACTATAAGGAAAGGATTGACAGTAGTGGGAAACAGCGAGGACGTGGGATTGGCAGTAGTGGGAAACTGCCTGGGGAAGAGGGGACACATCTCATCAACAAGGGTATCTGCACAAATAATATTTGTATACCTAACCCTGAATTATGCCACACAATTTTAAAATAAAAAATTTAAAGGTGAAAAAGAATCTGCCTTAAAACTCCTTTTTTTCATGCCTCTTTTCATTCTTGGTACATGTATGTTTTCAGTCTTTAAATGTTAATTTTTTTAACATCTGTTTTGAAGTTTTAACTGTAAATTATTGTCCCATGGCCTGGGATTGTTGGAGAATACCCAAATCTGAGTAACATACCAGTGGTGACATGGAATAGAAAAGTGTGGAAAGGGGTAACTTGAGTCTTTTTTGAGCATAGATTTGGTGTGTCTAAAGTCAGAATGCACAGAGACGGACATCTGAGTTGTACCTACCCGAAGGCAAAATCGTATGTCTAATATGGAATAAATCCCAAGTTAAGCATCCATAGGGCTTTTGTTCTCGTGTCTCTTAATAGCAGCTTTGTTCTGAAAAGTTTCTTTTGAAAATAACTCCCCGATAATTATTCAACTCACTGGTACCTGAATGAGAAATGGAATTATACCATCTTGCATGAACAATTTGAAAACGTGTACTAAATAATTTTACTTTCTCAATGTTTGATGGCAGCAGACCTTGCAAAGGCGTTTTTCTGAACAGTTAGAAGTTAACTAACTTTAGTTACACCTTCAAAAAATCCTATCCGCTAAGTTCATTTTACAGTCCTTGCTTATACATCACAGGGCCTTTTAGAGAGCACTTGAACATTAGGCATCTTGATGTTGCTCTTCAACCCTAGTGGAAATTCTCATTTGTCCCGGCTTCTAAATTTGAAACTACTTTGGCAAAAATTCTCATGAGTTATTGGAGGCCATAAAGCAAGTCATGGGCTATTAAAACAAAGGTCTCTCTTCTTGTGTCTCAGATGCACACCTGAAAAGAATCACTTTGGCAGATAAATGAGTTAGAAAGGGGACGCATGGCATGCTGGTTCAGCAGGACGCCTTGACTGGTGGTGACAACAGAGGGTCTGGGGTGACCTGTCCCCAGGAAACGAAGGGTCTACTTGTTTTCAGTCATTAATCACCTCAGGAGCAGCCGTTTTAAATCCTCAAGCCTAATTGATACGGACATGGTACACTCGGCCGGGTGGCTGGGGGTTAATGCATTTTCCTGAGTGAGGGAGAGTGTTCAGGATACTCACAGGCATTCAGTTGTGATGAGCATAAAATTCCAAGAGAAGGTGCATTTGGAAGGGTCAAGTGTATAGGCAAAGTCTCAGAAATTGAGTTTTTAGAATACCAAAAGCCTGATGAGAAATCTAAAGGTTTAACAGGATGTCTCACAGACAATTTTAGTTGATAGTTTCAGCAAAGGTAAATTACCGTCACCAAGGTTGTTACTCATAAACCTCATGACGTTAGATCCTTTGTAGGCCTATAAACTATGTAGGTACATTCTGATGTTATTTTAACTTAAGGTTGGCACACTTCCTTAACTTTGCAGAATTTTCCAATTATACCAAAGCTAAACTGGAAGATTGAAAAATGTGATATTGATTTTTAAAGCTGAAATTCAATTTAAGTAACTTGTTTATGACAGAATATGTATGCTGAAGAGTAAACTGAATAAGCCCTTTTGTTAAGTACATACCAGCTTGCAGGCAAATCCAGACTTAATGTTCCCATGTGTTTGTGTAATGCCCATCGTTTCTTATAAAAAAGAAAGAAACATATCATCTAGATTTTCCCAGCTATATCCAGAAATGCCAAAATAAATTCATACAAATTTGGGACTCATAGGCAGTATCCAGTCTCTAGTGGGTGGTTGTCAGGCTTGTTTCTGATCAGAAAGCAGGGTATGTTGTTTGTTTATTTCTCCATCTTATTTTTGTGCATTAACTTTTCTCAGACTGCTCCTTTTGAGTGCCTTAGGGGTTGGCAATGCCCAGATGAACCTAGCTGGGTAATCCATATAGGAACATCATCTGGAATAGGGCCAGTCAGGACTTATGTGTGCAAATATTTTCCAGAATTACTCTCAACACTTAAAAACTCATTTTTTATTTTCTCGAATGAATTCAGTTTTGAAATCTATACATAGAAAACAAAATTCTCATGATATACCATTTCATTGTTGTCTACTCGTCTTTAAAATATTTTTCTATATGAGTAATCTGTGTTTAAATAAAATAGCAGCCACTTCAAATATTGGATCTTTCCTCCTCTTTTTTCTGTTCTCTTTCCCACTTTATATTGAACTTAGCTCTGCTCTGCTGATGTCTAAAATGGTGCTAGTATTCTGCCACATTTTTTTAAACGTCAGGTGCAAAGGATTAATTATACTGCCACAGGATTTTCTCTAAAGGCAGAGTCTGAGTATGAATTTATTGATTCAAATTTATGGCTATCACCTAATAATGAACTGCTTCAAGGACTATACAATTGTGTCAAGAAATTGTCTCCATTAGGTGCATTTTATTTTTATCTCTAAAAAATGACAGTCCAAAATAATTTTAGGGATATCTTCAATGAAAGTCAGTGAGCACAATGATAATAACCAGTCAATTTATGTATACACTTTACCAAAAGAATAAACTTTTATCTGACTTTTGGATTTAAAGTCACAAGTGGGTCTTAATGATGTCATTTCACGATTCTTACCACTACTTGGCAAAAATCTGAATCATTTTGAAAATTTTTTTCATGACTTCCCTGAAAAAAGGTTTTGGATTTTCTTTTTTCTTACTTTTACTGAGACGTTTTCTCCCAAGAAATGAAAAATGACTTTATAACTTTGAACTTGCAAGCTGAGTCACAGCAGGCCTGAATATAAAGCAGCTGAAAACATGTGTGTGCATTCCTACCCCATGCAGCATTCTTTATTCAGCAGATCCCTGTCACTGAAGAATTCAGTTAAATACAAAGACCCTCAGGTAGAAACAGCCTGTTAAAAGCCACCCCGAGTCTGTGGGTGAGCAGGAGACAGCCACTCATGTATGCCAGCCCTGCTGGAAAGGCCATTAGTAAATGCCTAGCACTCCAGGCTAGGAAATGGTTTCTTGGACCACAAGCGGATTAAAAATAATAAAATAAATTAAAAATAGAGGTAGGGGAGAGGAAGCTCGCATTAAGACTATTCTGTTCTGTTAAAATTAGCAAGTATGCTAAGTGTTTTATTCATTATAATGAAGGGATCAGCAGCAAAGTTCTTTTGTCCTGTGGCATTCTTCTTTGCACCATGAATACTTGCAATATTATATAATGATATTATTATTATAATAATGTGAGTCATAGATAGTATCTATGACTCATTTCAGTTTCATTAACTCTGACAAGTATAACATTAAAATTGGAGGCTTCATAGCAAAATAACAAATGCGAGGTCAAGAAATGAAGGGTGACTTCGGGATTCCCAACCTGCAGCTTATTCTTGTGACTAGAATTTATATTTTTATAGCACACTGTAATCAAAGACCGCTCAGTAATTTTATAAATATTGCTAATATCACTAAGGCTTAATAGGCTGCTATAAATTTATATAAGCAGCTGGGTAATCTGTTTAGAGTTCTAGAGGTTTTCTTTTTTACATGTGTTGCTTACTACAAAGCTCTGGGGCATGGGTAATGGGCCTTATGTTATAATCTTGTGCAATTTTGTTATGACATAGGAAGGAGAACAGATTTTTGTCCCAACTCATGTAAATGGTAAAGTGGCAACCAGAGACTAGAAACCATGACTCATAGTTCATTCTCTGAGTCTCTGAAACATTTTTTTAACCAGCTAAAGCAGGAAAATGACTTTCATTGGAAAGTCAAATGGAACACCAAGTCAGTTTTATATAATTTTTATGCATCATATTTCATGGTATTAGTCATAGTGCTTATTTGCTTTCAAATACCATAAACCGTGTTAATTATAGTCAATAAACAGTTTCAAGGATTTTTTTTTTGCCTACTTATACAACTGGTTACTATGTATGATGTGATGAGAGGCAATGGCAGATATCCAGGTAAATTGTGTGTGTTTATCCATTGGTGAAATTGACAGTTACCACCCACCCATGTTGATTCTAAAATGAAGGCCTGAACTTTGCTTTTGTGTTCTGGTGTTGGATAATGTGCTTATGTCACAACTCAAATGCTGCATTATGGAGAATTATTCCTGCTTTCCTCTCTCTGGACAATGATGGGAATTACAAAATTTTTTTTCAGTTTGAATTAGGAATAGAAAAATTTTGTATTTGTAAAGTTTCTTCCTTACTCATTTCCTTCTCTGGCTGTTTGAGGCATCTTTGTCTTCAGATGTCTAATTAATTTTTAGATACCTGATTGACTTTTAAGTTCTGTCCATGAATCTTTTGGGATTAAGAAACTTGAGTAAAGTGATGTAAAACATGTTGTTCATTGCAGTACCCCAGTGGATAACATCCAAATAGCTCTCCCTAACACCAGGTGAGAAAAGGGTCTTTAGAAGGGAGTGCTTTATTCTAAGCTCGTCTAACTTAATTTCCTTTCCTGTGGTCTTCATTGTTACCACTTTTTAAGGCTCCCTCTGAGCATACATAGTGGGAATTGAGCAGCTGTGTAGACCTGTCCTCTTTCCAAGCATTTGGTTCCTGTCATTACCAGCTGGATTTATAGGGGCCTGGTATCATCATTTAGACAGTTGCGTAAGTTTGCCCCTAAATTTGACCTAACTGAAAGATAAAAAGTATGTCATCATGGGGCAGGGGGAGGCCCAACTCATGAACAGGAAATGAGAAACTAGAAACTGAGGTATTTACTACAGAGCTGCTTTCATCTATCCTGTATGTGTTCTGATATCGCAGTGGAACCCAGTGAACCCACAAGGTTTGTAGAGAATGTACAGCATTTTTATTAGAGTGGAAGCAGAGGGAGTTCAAACCAAGAAGTGTTTTGAGAAGTCTTAGATTCCTAATGAATGATTAGAACTATAGTTATTACAAACTAATGAATATCGTGACTATGTAAGGCTTCAGAATTCTAAAGAACAGAGGTTCAAGTTTTTTCTCTGCTGCCATGGGCAAGGGGCAAGACATGCAAACCCTTTGGGAATTTCCTCGTCTGTGAATAAAGGAGGTTGAATTAGATGGTTCACATGTTTCCTTCCAGCTCTAATGCTCTCTGATTCTGCAACATTACCACAGGCCCCCAAAATAATATAACTAGATGAGACCTCATTTAGTGTTATTAGGCATAATGGGGCAGGGAGGAGACCATTAATTATGCCCAGAAAAGTGATCTTCTTGGAGGTTTTGTGGCTTGTCCACTTGAGAAACTTCTAATAGGTTAAGGATGAGAATTTTCAAGGCACTATGAACGATGGATCAACTGCTTAGAGGAATTTCCAGAGAGATAAATGATATTTCTCCCTTTTCCCATTTTATGTTTTCATCTCTTTTCTCACCTTTCCAACCTCTACTTATTTCCTAATTGACATTATTTGGGTTCTAAGTGTATTTTAGTATATATTATGTATATACATGGCATTAACAGTTGTGTTCTTTGAATTATTGTTTTACATGTTAAATATCTATTCATGCGATCAACAGATGTTTACTGATCATCTTCTTTTTGCTGGGCACCCTATTAGATGCTGGGATTGCAATAAGAAAAGACAAATTTGGTCCTTCTCCAAATGGTACTTACAGTCTAGTGAAACTAAAATACTGTATTTGTTGTTTTAATTTTGAGATGAATTTGAACAAACTGTTTTATAACTAAATTAAGTTACTCTTTGTTTATTTGTGGGCTTTTGCCTGCCCCCCGTCCTAGATTATTGAGAATTTAGATGAAAAAATAGTCCCTGTACTTCCCTGTAGCACACTCTTGGATGTGCAGAGTATGTATCGAATACTCAGCCCTTCACAATGTGTTCATGCTTGCATTTGTGATTTCAAACAGGAAAGGTGCTCTCCCTATACTTCTGTATATTTTAGGGTAAGATCAAAAGGACTACTTGGAAGAAAAAAACCTTCTGAAAATAGTAGGACTCGTGAGAAACCCTAGCATATTCACTTGTGTTGACATGTTCCTATACAAAATATAGAATATCCAGTTCCTGACTACAGCCTTTTAAAAAACATAATTGTAGAGCTTTGTATACCAACTTCTAATCCATTTTTGTTGTTACTGCTTTTATTGCTTTTAACTAAAATTGTTTGTTTCAATTACAGACCAGACTTGTGGTTTCCTAGATTGCTTTTCACTTGCTGGCAAGGGCTTGCAAGGCAGACCTGGGAGAGCTATGTTAAAGACATCTGAAAAAATGTAGTCAGAGGAATAAAGAAAATGCTTTTTCTGCTTCATCACCTCCAATGCCCAGAGTCATTCCTCTTAAATTCCTCTGGACCCCCCACAGGCCTTCTCACTTTGGCAATGACCACTAAAACTGCAGCCTCAGGAAAAAAGCAAAATGTGAACTTTGGTCTTTGGTGTCAGTCAGGAACCAAGATAATTTGGTAAATTTTTAACCTCTATTTTGAATCCATTAGCTCTTTTTTTCTTTGCTTTCTTTTTTCTTTTCAATATTACTTCTGATTTCAATATACCTCTGATTTCATAGGCTACATTTAAAGTCTGAAGATATGCCTTTATATTTTCTCAGTGGAAATGTTTATGACTTAAATCAATATTAGCTTTTTTTACACTTAGAAATAAGAACACACACATACACACACACACACACAGAGTAGTAAAATAGTATAGTCTTCTCGTTTCCCTCTTTGCCTCCTTCTTGTGCTTTGCTTTTCCCCCTTTCCTGGATCTCATTTCTCCTTATGGCCTTATGGCCCATCTAAGCACATTTTGTTAAGTACTTTGTCTGCTAGATGTCTGTCATCAAAACACACGCAGTAAAATGGATGTAACTATCCAAATGTTAACAAGTAGATAAATTAAAGTACTTATATAGTGCTCTGGAGATTTATAACAAGAGGGAGGACTACATCCCTGTTTAAGATGAGAAATAACTGTGTGTTTCTTTAGTTTTTCGATCTGTTTTCTTAACAGATAGAAAGGAATGCCCTGCTCCTCACCAATGACAAAGCGTCTAAAATCACCAAGTACTCATGAATTCCCTTGCCCACTCACATATTGCCTGTCATCCTCCTCTGGTTACATTTCTGGTTCTTTATTGCTTTTCCTCTTAGTTGCCCTCTTTGGAGAGCAGATTGCTCTTCATGCTCTGCTATAATGGGCTCTAAACGTGCTTAACAGGAAATATGGAATCAAGTTATTATAAGAATTTTTCTCTTCTTTGATGCTCATATCTATCCAAATTGGTAGCAAATGTTCTCCTATAGGCCCTCGAGGAATTTTAAAATATTCTTGGGAAAATATTAGCAGATATTACAAATAGTTTTTATGAATCAGCCTTATTGATAACTGAAAAAAGGATAAAGGATCAAGAGTATTATTTCCAGATTCTCTAATTTGCATGGCTAAACCCAAAGGGTGCCTTTTCTCTTTACTTGCTTTCTTTTTATTCGCTATAAAATATTCCTCTCTTCTACCGATGCCAGATATCTGCAAATAAATGAAACTGATGCAACGTTCTATTTGCCATTAGCGTAATATTCCAACTTTGACTCACATAAAAATCCATCTTCTTTTGCTATGATGATGCTTTCCAAAACTATAAAGAAGATACCTATCAGAGATATTTGTCTTTTTTTTCCCTGGTTGCCTACCATAAGATTTCCCTTTCTCTGGGATATTGTCTACTTTGTGAATCTTAGTAGGATTCAGAGCTTGCCTGTCACCATTTAATCTGGGAAGTTCCACTATTCAGTTTCCCAGCCACCTTTGCCACAGGGCATGGGCTGGACCTACTCTATCAGGCACACCCACTGTGAACTCAAGGATAGAGCAGGGAGGGTGGAAGATCTGCTAGATGTCAGCAGTGGTGATGGAAACATCAGTTTACTGAAGTGGCAGTGGTGGCAGTTCCAGCAGTGGCATCCTGTCTCTGGTGGTGTGATGCTGGTTGTGTTAGCTCAGCTGGGTGACTGAGTGGCCCCATGGAAGTAGCAGCCTTGAATCATATGGCATGATTTTGGTTGTGGTTATTTCTGATTGTTTTCCAATACCCTTCTTTAGCTTTCCCAGTGATTATGTGAGAATATCCGACATTGTTTCAATGAATTCAGTTTATTTAAAAGCAGCCAGTCTCAGATTTATTATTTCTATTATTTACAACTAAGAACCCAGATTGATAGGGAATTTGATACAATAATTTGTTGCAGGAAACAGGACTGCAGAGAAATGGAGGGAAACTGGGATTGGTTGTCTGGCTTAGTTGGAGCTGAAGGTAGTAAAAATTCAGTTGCATAATGGATGAGACTGTGGTGTACCATAACATCTGGTGGCAAATCAGCAAATCAGTAATCTGTGAACTTCTAGAATGAAGTGCTTACTGAAAGAAAGGCTTTAGGAACTAAGTGGGGACTTCCATGAAACAACTGTGAAGGGATAAGCACTTGAAAAACTGGGGGGTGGTGTTGCTGCTTCTAACATTGCTGGACGGTTTAAAGACGAGGCA
This sequence comes from Tarsius wallacei, assembly GCA_963574415.1. Lineage (NCBI taxonomy): Eukaryota > Metazoa > Chordata > Mammalia > Primates > Tarsiidae > Tarsius > Tarsius wallacei. The sequence continues at coordinate 6,800 of CAUYQG010071404.1, read as the reverse complement.
TATGAGTTCAAATTCCTAAATTTTCTTAGCTAAGCACGGATGGAAAAATAGGGACTCTCTATGATCGTACAGAAAGAATCTGTTTTGTAACTCAGAGTTGAAAATCTCAAAAGCCAAAGCAGTAATCCAAGTTGTCAAATTAGAGTGTCAGTTGAATTCAACTTTAGCCAGGTCTAAAGTTTGGACATTTAGGGGAGGAGTGGGATCCTGAGAACTAGAGCAGAGCATTTGGTGAACACAGGGTACCCTGATTCCCTAGAGTCCATTAAGTCACCCTTGCCAACTGAAGCATCCCTATGTCCCTCGCTGATGGAATTTTCTGTCACTGGAAGGAGTTGCATTACAAAAGCAAGTCAGTTCTCTTCAGGCCCGTTATTCCCAGATCTATACACTTAGATTCCAGAATACCTCAAAATACCAACGACAAAATCAAAGCTAGAAGGAAACATCTACGGTACTAAAAAATTGCAAGACTGCCAATTGATATTCAAAACAAATCCTGGGAATATGGATGATAATGGATTTTCGAGGTTCTCAATCAAATAAAGAAAAATACAATTTTAGGTGGGTTGAATTTATTGCTATAGGAGTACTTATCCAGAGGTTCTAAAGTCAATGTACTAGCATGAATAGGTGAAATTGATCTAATTGTTTTCTTGACTGGCTAGCTAACTTAAACTTGGACTCTAGCACCAATGAGCTCCCAGAAACTCCATTGTCTATAACCAGTAGGAGCAAGGGATTCAAACTCTTAGGGAGATAAACTTGTTGGAGGGGATATATCATGGATATAGAGATCTGTATTCCAACTGTATTCCTTGAGAGGGTCTTGATGAGACTCTTGAATAAGAGCGTAAGAGGTACAACGATGATAAGCTAACTGGCCTCTTGGGGGGGGGGTCTGTTATTGGTAGACCAGTGGTGCTAATGGAACCTGTTGAAATGGGGCTCCCTAATGTTACTAGGGCTATTAGGATCCTGGGATAATGGAGCTTAAGTGGTAGCACCTTACCTTCAGAAGGTGAGGTGGGTAACATGGATTTCATAATAGGCAGCAGGATGGGCTTTTTTGAAACAGAATGACCAGCAGAGATCTTTGGAATTGGCTATTGATAATGAGATTCCTGTGACTAAAATAGATAGACACTTAGCTATGAGACTTAATTTTTATAACCCAAAACTCTGGGTCTTCTGGCAGATAGAGGCTTAATTGAAGCCATTACAATAGGAAATCATAGCCCTTCACCAATTTTTCAGAGAGATATCATGTCATAAGCCCAACATCCCTTCCATGGAAGCAAGGTCAATAACTTGGTAGATAGGGCCCTATGAAAGAGACCTGAGTATATTTACTAGAGTAATGGGAAAAGGAGATAATTGAGACCTTACAGAGATCACTGGACATGTGATTTATTCAAGATACAGTTTCTACTGTAGCAACTCAACACATACCTTGATCTTTGCTACACATTAATTTTTCTGCAAATGCTTTTCTCCTGGTAGGCAGATAAGAAGAGAATACTCTGAAGAGTTTACTTGTACCCAGTAGGAGTAGCATAATAACTTCACTGCCTTGCTTCAGGGTTATATCTTCTCTTTGGCTCTGTGTTATTATTTTGCCTATAACATTGTTGACTGTCAATCAGGGCACCATGTTAGTCCAGTTTGCTGTGACATCATGCTAATAGGATCCTGTGAGTAAGATATAGTAGGTACTACTGATGTTTTGGCGGAAGATACGTGTACTAGTGGGAAGGAGACAGCATCCACATGACAGTGAAACTCCATCCTTGTTCCTCACTACTTACACAGTAACGATAACTGTGTACAGACTATTTTATTCTGAGAAATAGCTCTAAGAAGGTCATATGCTAGTGTGGTGATGACAACGAAGAAAAGCAAAAACGATTTAAGAAAGTTATGGTTCCTAGCCAAAAAATGAGTTTGCTGGATAAATCAAAGTAGGAAGTTGCATTTGTAAATAGGCCCGGCGTAATCTACAGATTCAACGCAATACCCATTAAGTTACCAACATCATTCTTCTCAAACCTGGAAATGACAATCCAGAAATTCATATGGAAACATAAACGACCACAAAAAAACCAAAACAATCCTTTGCAAAAGAAACAAAGCAGGGACTATCACACTGCCAGACTTCAAACTTTACTATAAGGCTATAATAATCAAAACAGTCTGGTATTGATACAAGATCAGGTATACAGACTTTAAATAGAGTAATGTGGCATGTAAATTGTATCTTAACAAAGCTATTAAAACAAGCCACTTCAAAATTTAAATCTATAAGATTTTCTCAGTAGAAATTTTTGAATATACAATAATTTACATGGACTTTATCTCTTCTTCTGTGTCTTGATTTTGTTTGTTTCTTAGATCGTCAGTCAAAATGAAGAATAAGAAGCAGGCACAAATAGATCTTGAAAAAGTTCTGCTAAGGAAAGCACATTGCATTTCCTTGTAGAAGCATACTGCCCAAAGTTGGGTCATAAAACTCTGTTGAAGTATGTAAAATGATAGTTGGTATGATGAGAAAGCACATCACAAATTTTAAAAATAATTATGTTAATTCTAAAAACATGCTTTGTTTGTGCCTTTGAGGGATGGTTACTTGTCACATACAAGCAACCTGATATCCTATGGGAGACCTGTGACAATTGCATGTTTTACTATTTGTAGCCTACTGCAATATATTCCAGGTTATGTGGACTTACATATCATATTCCACAAGTGTAATGAACCTGGCCCTCACGGAGTGGGGAACTGCCTGAAAATCATTCTAGTAAACAAATATTTCATGTGAGCATATGTGAATATGAAGAAAATGGGAGTTTTGACAATAAATCTTAGTATAAGTTCTCCACTGGAAATATTATGAGGTTAAAACAAAAAAATCCATTAAACAATAGATCTTTTTAAAGATTTTAGCAGGAAAATTTGAAGTTAAAATGCAAACTATAGTATATTGATATATCTGCTTTGGTATGAAATTACAATGTATTAATTAAATTGATAAATATATGATGTGCCTTTACTTCATAAAATGCATTACATAATATAGTGCACCACATAATTTAAAGTCAGAAGTTTTTAAGATGTTATCAATATGATTAATTAAAGGTGAAAAATAATCATTACTATGCTTTATAATGCTTTCCAATAAAATGAAAAGCTATAAGGAAGTTTTTTTTGTTTGTTGGTTTGTTTTAGTTTGCACAAGGACATTGAGTAACCATTAATATAGTACTTTAGATGAGTTTGCAAAACTTGACTCTTCTGCATTTGCTATTTCTGTGATAACAAGAGACAAGCCAGACATACACAACAAAGACTTTGAAAGAAAAGAGAAATATTTAATTATTATTTTTAAAGCAAAGCAAATGTTTTTTACATAGAATAAAATAATGCTTTTGAAAATAATTTGTGTTATGTTGCAATCATTTTTTAAAATGCAAGCTTTAAAATATTTTAATTGTTAGGCAATTTAATACTTAAAATTTTTTTTGAAGTTCAAAAATAAAAACTAGCAGGTGTGTTCTAGGAGAGAAAAAGGCAGAAAACTTGGAAACAAATATTCTATTCCGTGTAAAAATTTTCCAAATGAAGAGTTACAGTTAGTTTTGAAAATATGATACACATAAAAATCAACATCTTGAGAGAAAGTTTTGCATAATGGAACACAGAACTGAAAAGGAGGTCCTATGACTTAGAGAACACAGCAAATGGTATCCTTCTTCTATTTGGATAGACATAACCTGCCATATATCTTTTCCATTTATGACAGTCAATAAAATTAGATATGCAAGTAAACAAAACTTGAATAACACAATATCACAAAACACAATATCACCAAACGATTATAGCACAATTTTAATAAATAATGTTGCATATTTAATCACAGTGAGAACTACGTAGATTTTATAGCATTAATAAATATCATTGGGGGAAGAAAAAAGTAAATATCATTAAAGAATAATCCAGCTTTATCACATCTATTAAAATGTTTGTGCATGTTTGAGATATATATCATGCATTAGTACAGAAGTACATGTTTAAAATTTATATACATAAAAAGCACCAAAGCTGAGTGAGGAAGGCTATATTGTTATTTTCCCAAATTCATTGTTTTCCTAGAAAGAATGATGTATCTATACCCCATTGTTACCCACGTTTGCCATGTGATTTTGAATAATGAAATATGACTGGTGTTATACATCAGGACATCTGAAAAATAAATAATAAGATAAGTGTACGAGTGTTCCATGGCTGCCTTGACAAATGGCCACAACCTGGTAGCTTAAAATACGAGTAGTTATCCTATCACAGTTTTAGAAGCTAAGAGTCTGAAAAGTAGGCATCAGTAAGGTTAGTTCCTCTGAAGGCTCTGAGGAAGAAACTGTCCCATGCTTCTCTCTTAGATTCTGGTGGGTGAGGACAATCCTTTCCAGTACACCGCTTCCTGTTGGCATCTTCACATAACATTTTACTCTGTGTGTGTGTATTTGTTTTCTTCTCTTTTTATAAAGACACCTATCATTGAATTAAGGGCTACACCTAAATCCAGAATGATTTTATTTTGAGATTCCTAACTAATTACAACTGCCAAGACTTCTTTCTAAATAACATCATATTCTGAGGTTCTGTGTTGACATTAATTTGTGGATGGCTCTATTCATCTACTACGGCAAGCAACCTGTATTTTTTTTTCTAAGATGCCATAGCAAAATACTATGGATTGGGTGCCTTCCACAGCAGAAATTTATTCTCTCACAGTTCTGGAGGCTAGAAATTCAAGAAGGAGACATTAGCAAGTTTGGTTTCTTCTGAGATATCTCTCTTAGCTTGCAGATGGCCACTTTCTCACTGTGTCCTCACATGGTTGTGTTTTTGTCTGCATTTGTGTCTTTATTCTCCACTTCTTATTAGGATACCAGACATATACGATTAAGACTAACCTTCATGATCTCATTTAACCTTAACTGCATTTGTAAAGACCCAATTCCCATATACAGTTACATTCTGTGATACTAGGGGTTAGGGCTTTGGGAAGGGCACAATTCAGCCTACACATAACTCAGGAAAAATGAGCAATGAAATTGAACAGACACTTGAAGAAATAAAAATATACTAATAGCAAATAAACACAAGAAAAAGTATTCCATGTCAGTGTGTTAGCAACTGTGGGTTCTTAGCTCTCATGTAACAGAAATTGACGTGAGGCCAAACAGATTTCCAGACAAGGCTTTATTGGAGGCTTACATGTGGGTACAAGGGAGTCAGCACAGAAGGAAATGTTCTCCACGTGGCTGCTTCAGGGGAGCTGTTTGGGACCTTTTATTGGATTGGTCTGCTGAGTCATTGTATAAAGGAATTGAAGTCTGGACTGCACAGGCAGAGTTGAAGATTATGCTTCCACATGCATTATCATTGTCAAAAAATGGCAATAAGCCCCTCGTGGGTGGAGGCAAAGGTTACGATGGTTCTTTCTCTGAGCCTTGTGTGCATGTGAGTTTACAGACTGACTTCCTTAGGTGAGATCTGTATCCAGATGTTGGTCCTTCAGGTTCTCCATGTGGCAGAGTGCACAATTAGTGGATAGGGAGAAATATGCCCGTGGAGGTGCGAATGTGTTCCATCCTTGCTCTGTTTCAAGTTGTTATTAGGGAAAAGTAAACTGAATCCCAATACTGAGCACTTTTTGTTTTAAATTTAACATATAAAGAGCCTTGAAACCATCACACCCCTATTTACAAGAGAAAGCTGAACAAATGCAAACTTAACATTTTTTTTTTCTGAGAAATATTGGAGAACTAAGGTTGTAGAGCAAGCCACCTATGGGAAACACTGAGAGACAGGTGAATCCAAACAGTCACAGCTAAGACTTGCTCACATGGGACAAATGAAACTGCCTATATAAAATTAATATTGGGCCACAAGGTAAAAGCTGTAGAAAAGATCTGAGCCCTGAGAAGCCATAGCTATGGTTAGCATTTAACAAAACTATCGTTTCTAGGTTTGCTTTGACTCCAATAATGGGCAATTGATTATCTTTATGTCCTGATTCCTGGAGGGGAGAGAGAAGCAGGAGAAGCTGCCCAACAAGTCTGATACACAAATTGGCCTAAGACCTGGGGACAAAAGTAGCTTCAATCTCCAAGGACTATATCTCTCCCAAACCTTCCTCTGAAACTGCCTCTATAATGACTCAGTACTCAGGGAGTCGTAGTTGATGGTCACAGGATTGGTTTATAGGTAGCATCTATTATAAAACCTAAGATTGGCATTTGAGATATTTTTCAAACTTTGTACTTGGATGGACTTGAGGCTCCACCTGGGCCCAGAACACCTACCAGGAAGCTGACTTCATTGATCCTGTGATGCTCCCTCCCACAGACCAGATCTGTGACGTGAAGCAATTTTGACGCCCCATGACTACTTCATCAACCAATTGGCAGTCTTTTTTTTTTTTTTTGAGTTGGAGTCTCACTCTGTCACCCAGACTGGAGTGCAGTGGCCTGCTCCCGGTCACCACAGCCTCGACCTGTTGGGCTCCGGCGATCCTTCCACCTCAGCCTTCCGAGTAGCTGGAATTACAGGCACGTGCTACCACACCCGGCTGATTTTTTGATTTATTGTAGAGATGAGGTCTCGCCAAGTTGCCCAGGCGGGTCTCGAACCCACGGACTCAGGCAATCCACTCACCTCAGCCTCCCAAAGCACTGGATTACAGGCTGAGCCACCGAGCAATTGGCAGTCTTTAGCCACTTAGCCACCAAATTCCCTGT
>CAUYQG010071402.1:0-13903 GCA_963574415.1 Tarsius wallacei | reverse complement strand
TTTTTTGTGGCTATTATGAATGGAATTGTGCTTTTTATTTGAGTTTCTGTTTGTTTATTGTTGGTGTATAGAAATGCGATTGTCTTTTGCACATTTATTTTGTACCCTGAGACTTTTCCAAAGTCCTTTATTAGTACAGGGAGGTTTTTGGCAGATTTTCTTGGCTTTTCAAGGTATACAGTCTGCAAGAGAGATAACTTGACTTCCTCTTTTCCTATTTTGATACCTCTGATTGCCTTCTCTTCTATGATTGGTCTAGCTAGGACTTCCAAAGCTATGTTGAACAGGAGGTGTGAGAGTGGGGATCCTTGTCTTGTTCCAGTTTTCAGGGAAAATGGTTCCAATTTTTGTCTGTTTAGGAGTATAGTGGCTGTAGGTTTCTCATAGATGGCTCTTACTATTTTGAGGTATGTTCCACTTATGCCTTGATGTTCGAGGGTTTTTGTCAAGAAGGGGTGCTGGATTTTATCAAAAGCTTTTTTTTTTAAATTGAGGTAAAATTTATATGACATAAAATTTGCCATTTTAGGTATTTTAAAAGTATACAATTCAGTGGCTTCCAGTACATTCACAATATTGTGCAATATCAGCATTATCTAATTGCAGAGGGTTTTCATTATCTCAAAAAGAAACTCTGTATCCATTAAGCAGTCACTCCTAAGTGGTTTTCATTTGCATCTCCCCGGTGACTAATGATGCCGAATATGTTTTCATGTGCTTATTGGCTGTATCTCTTCTTTGGATAAGTGACTATTCAGATTCTTTGCCCCTATTTAAATTGAGTTTTTTTGTTGTTGAGTTGTAAGAGTTCTTTACATCGTCTGGATACTAGACTCTTATCAGATATATGATTTACAAATATTTTCTCCCATTCTGTGGGCCATCAGTTTAATTTAATGCATGAATATTTAAATTTTGAAGTTCAATTTACCTATTTTTTTCTTTTGTTGCTTGAATTTGTGGGGGAATATCTAAGAATCCCTTGCCAAATCCATAATAATGCAAAATTACTTCTACATTTTCTTCTAAAATTTTTTTAGCTTTTACCTTTAGTCTTTTGATTCATTTTGAGATAATTTTTGTACATAGTATAAAGTTCCAACTTTATTCTTTTGCATGTGGGCCAGTCATCCTTTTTCATGTGTGTGTAGAATTCTATTCTACAGTTCACTTAGCCAGTTTTATACTGTATTCTACTCTTGGGTTGCTTTCAAACATTTACTACTAAAACCAAGAATACAATAAGTATTCTTGTGTGTAACCACTTTCTACATATATCTGGACATATTTGTTGTCTGAATTCCTACATGTGGCATTACAGGACCTAATGCTGATTGCCTAATTGCTCTCCCTGGAGACTGAATGGATGTACATGCCCTCTAGCACTGGTGGACGATTACGAGTTTCTCCACACTCTTGCTGAAACTTGTAAGTCTTTGCCAGCCAGATGGGTAGTTTTAATTTGGAATTTTCTTATTATGATCAAGGTTGTAATATATTTTAAGAGACTTTTATAATTGCTATGAGCTTTTCATAGCCTTGGCCTATATTTTCTGTTGGATTATTGGTCTTTGTTTTGTAGGAAATATTTATAAAGCAAATGAGGTCTGTGTCTATAATATACTTATATCATTTACTCTTTAATTTTATTACTAGCAGTGTTTTTTTTCCCGCAGAAAAACAAACCATGTGCTCAAATGCTTGAATCTTTCTTTTTAAGACTTTTGAGCTAAGTGGTTACTTAAAATAGCCTCCCCATTCCAGGATTATAATACTATTTTATTTTTTCTTGTGTTTTTCTGATTTCAATATATTATTTAGTCTTTGACACAGCTGGAATTTATTTGGTCATACAGTGTGAGGTAGGGAAGCATTTTCTCCCCTAGCTAATTGAGGGAGTTACTTCTGAGGTCAGATACCCTCAGTTTCCCATAACAAATAAAGCATGAACAGTCCAGTCTTGACCCGAGGGAAGCCCAAACCCACTTCAGTATTTGGTCCAGGCTGAGAAGGGCATCTCTATGTGCTGAAACCAAAGAGGGATCCATTCTTAGCTTTTCCCACTTGAAGAAGCGTAGAGTTGTGGTTAAGAGCAAGAGTCCAGAGGAGGCATAGTGAAAATGTTGCTCTCTCATTACAGGCATTCTGTCACACTCACCGGTCAAATTTTCTAACCTCTTTAATGGGCTTTCTCTTCATCATCAAAATGGGGATAATAACAGTGCCTACAGTATAAAACAGTGGTGAGAAGTAAATAAAGTCTTGTATATAAACTGCTCAGTAGCTCGCAAGTCGTAAACACAAGGAAGGTGCTGTCATTGTCGTGTCATTGCCACTGTCATCCTCTTTACCACTTTGAGATGCCAACCTCAGGTCTGTCCTTTCTGACATACAAGTGACTGGAAAGTGCTGGCTTCCTGTCCTCCTTCCCAGGGTATGGAGCTGGCCTTGGGCTCCTCCCCATGGCCTGGCTCCGTCATTCAGCCAGTCTTCTTCCAGGGCAACAAGTGACCTCAACCCTAGGCCATCCTAGGGGAATTCTAGACTCGTTTGTACCCAATCCATTTCTCTGTCTTTTCAATGAAGTGAAATCACATAAAAACACAAATCGGGTATAGCCCTGAAGGGAGATGAGATCTCACAAATGGTTGATGCCAGGAATCCTAGCAAATTACAACCAAAGCAGCTTGGCATTTTGCAGGTGGTAAATGGAGGTTCAGAGTGTGACGGTGAGGGAGTACATTACCCCAAACAAATGAGTGCATTTTAGATCAGGACCCTGGGCCCTGATTCCCTTAGAAGGACTCCGTCCATCAACCATAGCTCCCAGCCCTGATCTTTCATCAGGTTGAGAAGGAGCCCTGGGTCCTGGGTCCTTTTTTAAATAAGGGGAGGGGTGATCAGTCTTAGGTAGGGTTCCTGCTACAAAGTCACTAGGCATTATCCTTGGTTCTGCTTTGTCTGAAAAGCCTCTGGGTAGTGACCTTTAAGCTGCTGAAAGTCTGAGGGTATATTATTCTGGGTATCAGGAGAGTAATTGAACAAATGAACCCTGGTGGGGTTTTGGTAACTATGACTTTCTGCGATTTTGTGGCCTTTGATGAGGGAGCTAACCTCTTTCTCTTCATAGTCTCAGGGAATGGGTGACACAATTCAGAGAACAAAAGAGTCAAATTCTTGCCTTTTGGGTGTAAAAGGAGAAGTAGATAGGCTACTCAACCCCAAAGTTCTCAGGACTGAGAAGAGACCCCAGAGAAGAGAGATTAGGCCCAACTGGGTCCTCTTGCTTGTGTCTGGGGGGAAGGGCTTGTAAAACCAGAGACCCCGGGCAGTTTATGGGGATCTGAATTCCAGGGGATGTGCTCCCTTTCCCCTAGCCAGGGTATCTGGTTCTGGAGTAGAATGATCTGTGGGTGATCTGAGGCCTCTGCAGCAGGTCTTGGAATCCAGGAGTGGATTTAATTGTTATGGAGCTTGGGGCCTAAACAATTTGAGACCCTCTTTAGAAAACAGAATCAAAAACGATGAATTTGTAATGAGGTCTAGGCTGTTTCTTTTTGGGGGATGAGATGAGATGAGATGAGATTTGTGGTAATCGTTGCACACTTTTGCAGATATACTGAGAACCACCGAGTCGTCCATTTTGAAGGGTAAATTTTACGGGACATACATTAGATCTCAATTTTAAGAAATACATTATTAAAAAAAATTAGGCACAAGGTTCTAGAAGGGGCCCAAACCAGAGAAGGCCTGAAGCAAAGCTTTGTTTGCCTCACAGTGCTGAATCCCAGTGTAGCCAAGAGTGTGGGCAGAGGGCCAGAACGAGGGAGTCCTGCTAGTAGCTGCTGCGTGGACAGATGGCCCCCTTGAGGACCAGATCTTCCCGCCTTCCTGGCCTACCTCCCACAGCCAAGCCCGAGTGAGCCTCCAGGAACTTCCATGTGATCCTGGAGGAAGAGAGGGGAAAGAGTGGGAATTAATGAGGATGAGGCTTCAGTTCTGTGGGATGAGACCCGGAAAACAAAAAGCCACATTTTTTATATATCTGGCTTTGACCAGGCATGTGTGTACAAGCCTTGGCTTAGAGCAGCTCAGTGACCAGGCCTCCTTCTGAACTTGAGGGTGAAGCAGGGAGGGCTGGCCAGAGGGACCCCGCTTCTACCCCTGTGCATTTCTGGATGGAGAAAACTCCTGCAGTCTGGGCAAACAGACGAGGCTCTTTGGAGGCCAGGGATATGCCAATGTCACATTTATAACATAATCCTTGTTTATCTTGAATCAAACCCGGCTCTCTGCATAACTTCTGTTCCTCACATCTTGACGATTCAGGCCCAAAACACATTTCAGGGAATAAGGAGAAAGCTCTTGTTTGAAAATGAACCAGAAAATAAATCACTGTGTTTCTGACACGATACCCGTTGCATACTTTTCAATTCTTAGCATTGGCAGCAGTGGTTTTTAAAAAGCACACACAGGCCAGGAGCAGTGGCTCAAACCTGTAATTCCAACATTTTGGGAGGCCACGGCAAGAGGATTGCCTGAGCCCGCGGGTTCAAGACCAGCCTGGGCAACGTGGTGAGGCCTCATCTCTACAGTAAATTAAAAACTTAGCTGGGCATGATTGTGTGTGCCTGTAGTTCTGGCTACTTGGAAGGCTAAGGCGGAAGGATTGCCAGAGCCCAACAGGTCAAGGCTGCGGTGGCCATGAGTGTGCCACTACCAGTGCACTCCAGCCTGGATGACAGAGTAAGACTCTGACTCAAAAAAAAAAAAACCAAAAAACAAAAAAACCACACACACACACACACACACACACAAAACCTATCACATAATTCTTTCTGAAAGGTTCATTCAGCAGGCCTGCCCCTCTCTTTCTTTTTTTTCCTTCTCTTTTTTTTCTTTCTTTTAAACCAGTTCTTCTGGTGAGAGGGCAAGTGTACATACAGTCTTCCATTGTGTTTGTAAAACAGAGTCATATCAGTTGAGAAGTAATGATAACATTTGTAGTTATGCAAGCGAAGATAACAGTAATCAGATCTCTGCTCTGGGCAAAAAACCCAGTGGCCAAAATCTCATAATGGGTTGGGGTGTTCTGTTGAAAGGTGAAGGAAATGTGTATGTGGGTTTTTGTTTTATCAAAGCAGGGAGCACTTTTTTTTTTCCTGCTAGAGGATCTCCTGGCTAAAGCCCTTCAGACGTTGTCCAGTTAAGGAGACCCTACCCTAGAAGGAGATCCCATGTTCCCCTCCTTGCTCAAATTATCTTGGCTATTTTTTCTTGCAGCAAGTGATTTAGGGTTTCCTTTGCTTTCCAGCAGGTAATTTGACCTCTCCAGATTGGAAGGAGCGAAGGCTAATGTATTCGCTCAAGCAGAGGCCAGTAGAAGATACTATCAGTTTGAGATGCCGCTTAGACTTTTAAAATGAAAGACGTTGTTCTGGAGTTGCCCTTATTCTTTCCTGTGGGAGTTTCTGTTGCATTTTTACTCAACCAACATGCAAACATGTTGATACCTGGGCAGTTAGACAGTGGCAAGAACTGTAAGTTGCAATTTCCAAGGTATGTCAGGCCAAAGACAGCACTCAGGTATGTGTGGATGGATTTCATATCATGGAGACCAAGATTCTCAAAATGTGAGTTATATTCACAGATCATGAAGTTAACTCCCTAGCATATGTGGAATACTTGAGTTTCTCTGCTAGTTGGTGTCTCTGATTTCATTTTGGGCTGTCATTCAGTCATTTTTTGGGGGAAAAAAGGTCTTGAATTCTACAGATGAAACAAAAAAAATCTTAGTGTCGATGGACTGCCCCATCAAAGAATGGTTGTCAAGGGACATATTCTGATTTTTATCTGACTTGGGTGGAGACTTGGATCCACAATAACAATAATTTTCAATAAAACGGAGGCCAAAATATTTTCCTCTTCTGTTCTGAAGCATTCGTAATTATACTTAAAATGGAATGCATATTTTTCTACTTTTTCTTCTGGACACTTGAAGAAAAATTGCACTTTGGTCACCCAATCTACTCATATCTACCCAGAAAAGAAACTGGAAATATGAATGTAGAGGTGGAATTGTGAAAAGCAGCAACATAGTCCACGAATTGCTTGGAATGGGGGTTTGGCGTGGGGCAAGGGGTGTGTGTAGCGGGAATGGTATAAAGAAATACAACTTTTTTTTTTTTAAGTACATTTTCCTTCCTGTCTCCAGAAATAAGTTTTTGAATTAAAAATTATACTTCAAATGATGTGCAGATGTTGGCATTTTAAGACCAAATACTATTGTCCAGTGGGTTGCCAAGCAACCTGTATAACCCAATCAGCTTAGGTTTTAAAATGGAAACTACTCCAAGAGATAAGGAAATGAAACATTTCTTCCCCAGTATGGTGCAGTGGGCGGGACAGGCAGACCCTCCCGTGTGCCCGCCCTAGTTAGAAGTTTAGCTCTTCCGGCATTCCTTGCCTGAACATGCATTTTAATTTCACTGTGTCAATTCTCATTATCTGTCTATATGGAATCCCTTTTTGGTTTTCTGAAATAATTAAGTAAAATGCCCTTTCACTCACTGCATTTTTGGCATTGATAAAGACACTCGAAGCATTTCAGACAATGCAGAAGCCAGTATCAGAGCAAGTCTTTGAAGATGTTCTTTAAAGACAGCTTTGACAAACAGTGGCAAACAGACCAATTAACCCCAGAATCTAAGTCCTGTCTGCTTTAAACTCCCTTCAAAAGAAATTAGCCCTAATGTTAATGAAGTGGGTGTTAGACCATTTCAGAATATCCACTTCAGCAGACTGAGTCAGTTGGAATGGAATCAATCATTACATCGTCTTGCCAAAAGAGGAGCCCTGGGCTGGTGTGAATTTTTGTTACAGTTGTCTGAAAGTTAGAAAAGATTTCTAACTCCGAGAAAAAACTCCGAGTGGGATAACATGGGCTTATTTTTTTCTTAGTGCTAACTTTGAAAAAGCCTAAGGGAGGATAGGAAATGAGTGCCCAGAAGTGTGTCCCTTAATGTCGGGATGTATGGATCAGGATTGTGTTTAGCCTCTGGACCCCAGTGATAAGCCTTACCACCACTCTGCTACTTGCCCAAGAAGCCTTGTAACTCAGCGGATGACTCCTCATTGATTTTCCAGATCTCAGGAGAAGACCAAGAGCTGCAGGCTGTACAGGTGGTGGCCTGAGGTGTATATTTGTGTTGCCTTGATGCTTTCTCATAAAAGAAGAAGAAAGTTAGGAATTTTTTCTTTTCTTCTTCGTTTTTTTTTTTTTTCCCTCTGGAGGAATTGTTCTCATCTGCTGGGACCACACAATTAGATTCGGTATCATTTTGATTAAGTGTCCATTTCCAAGGGTTCTGTCTCACTCCTATGGTCTCTTTCTTTGAACGGAGACATGGACTTTTTAATCAAAGCAATCACTGAAAAAGATTACACTTTTAGTGTTTGCCCTGCCAGCCAGCTCTTTGACAACAAAGGGTAGGAAAAAAGACAAGCAATCGCAGTCCTGGGTGCCTGAGAAGGGTGGCAGGAGGCAACAGTGTTCTGTGTGACAAGAAGCTCTGAGCACTGGCTTCATTCTCAGCTGCGGGAGGAAGGACACATTTGGGACAGTACAAAACATCTCCTCTTCAGTTGTGGAGTGCAAGCGGCCAGGGCCTGGGTGTTGGAGATAGAACTTCAACTTCAAGGAACTACGTTATAGATAATTTACATTCCTTGTTGCTGTGTTCCCGCTTTCCCCAGCCAGGAAGGAAAACAAGACTGGGAGCCCAAGTAACTTGTCCAGAGTCACGTGACTGACGACTGCCGAATGCCAGTTCCAGTGCTCCTGCCTTAACTAGTCCCGGATCCTTCTTGTGGCACAGAGTGTCCTTAAGTTCTCAACTGCTCAGGGCTTTGAAGCTGGCAATGGTTGGGTCAGGCTCCTGCATTTGTGACTGGGGCTTATTGCTACACCTCTGCATGACACGCTGTTTTCAGACTGGCTGTGGCTTAGGGGCTGGTTGGAAGTCCTGGTGTGAGGTGAGACTCTTGCCGCTGTGGCTAAGTCCAGGGCAGACTTTAGAGGCCATCTCTCTGCATGCTCTCCGTGTCCACTTATGTTCTGCTTTGTCTCTCCCAGTTTCTGCTCCCCTCTCCCAATCATCCACAGTCTGTGACACCCAATAAGTGTGAAAAAGTGGAAAAATACTCAGTGCTAAGCATTGACTCTCCATTTTGCTTTCAAAGGCTCTGAGGTCGTTTCTCTTTGCTAATCTGGGAAAAATGGAGTTCCTAGCTTCGATTCACTTGGGAGAACTGGGCTGTCTCTGTCTCATTTTGGTCTCCTTGCCCTTTGCCCGTCCTGGGGGTGATGTCCCAGGCCTCTGTGCAGAGGTTCATCAACTCAAATATCCAAGAGGTTGAATTCCTTTATTTAGCTAAATTCTCAGTTTAATGTTTATTTGAACCCCAGAGTGGCAGAAATCAAATTTCCGTCAACTGGGGGAAACCTTCCTCTTTTCTGGGGTTGAATCTGAAAATCCAGGGGCTTATGAGGTATGAAATGTGTGAGGTTGCAGGGCCAGGCCTTTATAGCCCCCTATTCAGACTGATGTTTGCGGAACAGTCCAATGCCCCTTCTGGTCCATGGAGGTTGCTGCTGAGCTGTTCATTCCCTTTTAGAAGACCCTCCTCCCCACCCTGGGGGTGATGGTTCTCTGGGCCACGTCACAACACCCACAGATGGAAGCTTCTGCTGCTCTCACACTATGGTAGGCCACAGGCCCTTTCTGAGGGGCTAAGGTGCAGTACAGTCATTTTTTGCCTGGAGTTTGGCTACATTCTCGGGGCTCCACCCAGAGTATGGTGCATAGATCTTTCCACTCCAGGGTTCCAATAATTATTCTTGGATTTTTCTCATCTTTCCTCCAGTCAGTTCTTATGGGGTATGGGTGTATGTGTGGCAGGTGTGGCTTGGGACCCTTTTTAGGGACCTACTGCTGTTTAAGTTAACTTCCTTCCAACTCCCCTTTCCCAGCCTGGGAATCTTTATCTTGTATTGAGGACAGGACTCACTTTGTTTCCATTCAAACTCCTTGTTCATGCCCCAGTCTGGTCCTCTCAGGTCTAAACTCGTGAACTTTCTGTGAACTTTCTTGTCCCTCTGCTTTCTGACTTAGAAAATCACATAAACACACACACACACACACACACACACACACACACACACCCTTTACTGAAATATAATTTACATATCATAAAATTCACTCATTATAAGTAGTTTGATGAATATTCATACATTTATATAGCTGTGCAGCCACAGGGTCATATAATATAGGTCTAGAACATTCTCATCGTCCCAAAAAGTTTCCTGTGCCCATTTGCTGACAATCCCACTTGCCTATACCCCAGCAACCACTGATCTGCTTTCTGTTTCTGTAGTGTTGCCCTTTCTTGAAATTCCCTATAGGTAGAATTATATAATACATGGTCTTAGGTGTCTGGCTCCGTTCTCCTCTGCTATATGTATGTTTAAAAACTCTCTAGATGACTATGATTCAGGTGTTCTGAAGATGAGGTTTTGGAAACACGAGTTCCCGTTTAAGAAGTCTGGCCATGAAAGGAGGCTAAAAATATGCTGGTGGCTGGCAGGGAAAGGGGTGGAGGGAAGAGCTTGTTTGTTTAAAGATGTAAGTGGTTTGAGAAACTTAAAAGCTGATAGAAAGAGTCATTAGGGAAAGAAAGGTTGAGGATCCAGGCTGGAGACACAGATGCTGGTCAATGTGTGAGCTGACAGCATGGGACTTCTAAGATGTGGAAGGGCTGGATGCAGAACCTGGGGAAGAGGCTCACCCTGGACGGGAGGACCAATAGCAGAGCAGATGAGGATAGGCAGCTCTGGGGATTTGGTGGACATTGAGGATACTCCCCACCAACGAAGGCTTCTTGTTTCTCTGTCACCTACTGCGAACGAGGAGGATGGAGAGTAGGTAGGATGTTTGAGCAGAATGCAAGTTAGAAGTAATTATTATGGAGAATGAATGGTCGAGACATAATTGGAATGCCAGGCAGAATGAAAGGCCCAGGAGGTATGGGTGTACATGACTGTAGGATAGCACTAATCTGTTTGGGTATGTCCTTTAACAATACTCAGTAGTCTGGGTGCACATGGTGCAGAAGACAGAGCATTGGGTAGATGTGGCGTTTAAATTTCTCCCAGTAACAGCAATGGACAAATAATGGACAAGAAACTTAGGGTGCTGGTAGGAGAAAGTTGGAATAAACCATAGAACCTAAGTTGAATATGGAAGAAAGTCAAGGGAAGGGGGAAGGGGGAAAGTGTATGGAAGCCAGGACAAATACATGGAGTATTGGAAATCATTGAAAGACCAAACAGAAGGGAAAGAGGCAGTGATCTGAGAGAGGATATGTGTGAATTTGTGATTTTAGAGGTGGAGCGTGCAGGAGGGGAGAAACTGCTGGTCCTTAGTGGGCTCCAGTCTCTGCTCACCTCTTTTAATGGGGGCATCATTTGCTGAGCTAGATCACAAGGCTTAGAAGTAGTAGGTGTTTTGACTCTATGTGATATTTACTTTATGCTCTGACATTGAAACCCAAGTGTCACAAGAAAATCCATTCCATGTTTTCTGGAGTCTAAGAGATTTCATTGAATTCTTTACTACTATCTTATAAAGGTACATTAATAGGGCTGTTGGAATATATTTTGATGGAAAGAATATAGGGCCCTTCATTGAGTTTCTGCTCTGAGGCCAAGATGGACATTTATGAGATTCTCTTTCTGGTGTCCCTCTCCCTTATTATCTTGGGGACACCTCCCATCCTGAATCTACATGGCTACTGCATGAGCTAACATGTTCTTGTGTGACCTGTACTGCTGGTCAGCTGGTATTGGGTGACCTCTGACTGACGGTAAGCCAATCAGTCCTTTATCTTTGAATGTGAGAATGGGGTGGAATGACCAATTCATCTCAGTTTTCTCAGATTAAAAGTTGAGCACTGAAATTTCGTGTTTTAGGAAACCCCCCAGTATGCAGAAAAACAAGACAGTTGGCTACCCTCAGCTGGAGAGAACATCAAAATTCCTCTCTGGTGATTGCAGCTCTAACTAATCTGTAACAAGAGAAAATATGCTGCTGTAGAAACTCAGATTGGAGACAGGAAGAGAGAGTCCAGTTTCATCTATGTACTTCCTGTGCTCCCCTGGTGACCCTCCTCAAAGCCCACCAACTAGTGTATTTTGCTTGATTTATCTTAAATAGAACTTGCTTGCCGCATCCAAAAGAAGCCTGATAGATGGAATGGTTTTCCTTGAGCTATGCTAGGCTTTCCTTTCCATTTAACTTGGTAATAACCCTTGAGTTAGGCAGTAAAGTGAAAGTTTACAAACAAACAAACAAAAAAATGAAGACAAAGATTTTAAGGGTCTGAGGATCAAAGTCACCAAGGTACCAAGATACATAACCAAGAGTCACATCCAGGTCCAGAGACTCAAAGTTTCAGGTCTCTTGTCATGCTGTAGTTGCCTGGAATCTGTTAATATTAGCAAGGTGTTGGTCAGTTTGACATCTTATTCTAAGAGACGCCGTAAAGTGTCACCTCATGCTCACTTCTTAAAGTCCAGTTTCCCCTTTTTGTTGGGGAAGTTTTTAGCAGCATTAATGGTGGTCTCATACTTGCCACATATCAGTGTTTTTTTTTTTGTTTGTTTTTTTGTTTTTTTTAATTTTGGGAAGAAAGTTTAATTGGTATCACTAAGTTGATATCCTCTAATCAGTTTATGAATTGAGCCTGATAATGACATAGACACCAGCTATTTTTGTTCTGGAGAAAACAAAACTTTTTTGCACAAAAGAACATTTAAATTGGAAATCCATAAAAATCTGAAAAACATAGGATGATATTATACATAATAAGGACTAGGAAAGTAAAGCAGTGTGATAGTGACTTTTTAAAAAGATTGAGAAATCAGCTGGGCTAGGTAGCTCAGCCTGTAATCCTGCACTTTGGGAGGCTGAGGTGAGTGGATTGCCTGAGCCTGCGGGTACAAGACCTGCTTGGGCAACTTGGCAAGACCTCATCTCTACAATAAATCAAAAATTAGCTGGGTGTGGTAGTGCACGCCTGTAGTTCCAGCTACTTGGAAGGCTGAGGCAGAAGGATCGCTGGAGCCCAGCAGGTTGAGGCTGCGGTGGCCGGGAGAGGCCACTGCACTCCAGTCTGGGCGCCAGAGTGAGACTCCAACTCAAAAAAAAAAAAAAATTGAGAAATCAAGGGAATACAAAGTTTAAAAGGAGAATAAGACATTTATGTAAATGCACTATACAATCAAGCCACCGTGGTGGAAGAGAAGTAGTGACCTTGCTGTTTCTCACTGGAGACTGAAGCTGACACATGTGGAGACACTTTGTCCTCCAGTGTGTTTTCTTCTTGCAGGTCTTCCTCACGCATGTTAGGCAGAGATGACCCAGCCCTTCAGACTGTTCAGAGTCTTGGAGTCAGTGTCCTATGCACAGTAAGTCCTTAATTACAAATGAGTTCTGATATAAGAGTAGCTAATATTCTACGCAATGGAAGACCAATCACATATTAAGTCAGTGATGGATAATGTTCTAAAAACTAGATGATTCTTCCATTTGTCATTTAGGAAGCACAGAATTCTGTTATATTTAAACAAAATGGCCAAACTGCACTTTTATTCTATCTAAATACTTTAAAATCCGACGTTGCCATCGACAGTGTCTATAACTCAGTGTCCACCATAAGTTGATTCTCCCTCATTATGTCCCTTACTCTCACTTCCTTTATGTCTTCATACAGAAGTATGACTTTATCTTCTTTTTTTTGAGTGGGAGTCTCTCTCTGTCACCCGGACTTGACCTGCTGGACTCTGGCAATCCTTCTGCCTCTGCCTTCCAGTGGCTGGAACTACAGGCGTGCGCTACAATGCCCAGCTAATGTTTGGTTTATTGTAGAGATGAGGTCTCGCCAAGTTGCCCAGGCGGGTCTCGAACTCATGGACTCAGACAATCCACTCACCCCAGCCTCCCAAAGGTACGGGATTACAGGCTGAGCCACCGAGCCCGGCAACTTTATCTTCTTAAAGTGTGCTTCTTAGAAGCTGCCATTGGTAATCAAACCTCTCACATATTTTACCAGGAAAATATTTCTTTTTTCCTATTCTTTAAATATATCCGATTCTATCTTTAATAATACTCTATATCAGCACTGTTAATACTAGTTTCACTGTTTTCAAGAAAACACAAGTTTTGGAAATACTCAGTGTTTTTAGTGTAGTTTTGTTTCATAATTTTAACTTATATTCATTTATATACTTCTATTTAGAATTTATATACACACACATTTTTGAGTGGCATCTCTCTGCCACCCAGGCTAGAGTTCAGTGGCATGATTATGGCTCAACCTATGGGTTCCGGCAATTCTTCCCCTAAGACACCCGAGTACCTCAGGACAACATGTACTACCACACCCAACAATTTTTTTGGTATTTTTTATATTTATGAGTTGGCCATGCTGCTCTCAAACCTCTTGGTTCAAGACATTCTCCCACCTCAGCCACACAAAATATTGGGAATACAGTCCTGAGTCACAATGCCTTGCCTCTCATTGTTTTTAGATGTTTTCTTTTGTATTTTCACACAGTTTGACTAATATTGCTTTTAATACAGTTTTATTTTTCTATTTTTGACACACATTAATTCCAAATTTAGGAATTTATGTCAGGTTATTTTATAAACTCACATATCAACAAATCTTTGGATATAATCTTTTATTCTTATTTTTTCACATATTTTACTCAAATCACTACATAAATGTTTGGGAACTGTTTCATATTTTACATTCAAGTCACCATTTATGTAGAACTGTAATC
>CAUYQG010071399.1:0-30921 GCA_963574415.1 Tarsius wallacei | reverse complement strand
CCCAGACTGGAGTGCAGTGGCCGCTCCCGGCCACCGCAGCCTCGACCTCCTGGGCTCCGGCGATCCTTCCGCCTCAGCCTTCCAAGTAGCCGGAACTACAGGCGCTCGCTACCACGCCCGGCTAATTTTTTGATTTATTGTAGGGATGAGGTCTTGCCAAGTAGCCCAGGCGGGTCTTGAACCCGCGGGCTCAGGCAATCCACTCACCTCAGCCTCCCAAGGCGCGGGATTACAGGCTGAGCCACTGAGCCCGGCAAGTTATCATTGCTTTAAAGAATATATCCGACCGGGCTTGGTGGCTCAGCCTGTAATCCCGCGCTTTGGGAGGCCGAGGTGAGTGAATTGCCTGAGCCCGTGGGTTCAAGACCCACCTGGGCAACTTGGCGAGACCTCATCTCTACAATAAATCAAAAAAATTAGCCGGGCGTGGTAGCGCGCACCTGTAGTTCTGGCTACTTGGACGGCTGAGGTGGAAGCTTCGCTGGAGCCCAGCAAGTCGAGGCTGCAGTGGCTGGGAGCGGCCACTGAACTCCAGTCTGGGTGACAGAGTGAGACTCCAACTCAAAAAAAAAAAAAAAGAATATATCCTACTTAGCCTTCTCATAGCTTGCCTGTATTTTAATTATTTGAAGAAGTGGAAAAAAGGACCATTATTTTTTTTCCCTCAAATTTCATTTCTTGCTACTGATTTCATTTCTTGGACTTTTCACTTGTTTAAAACCAAAAATTTTAGGAAATTCTGACTCAAGAGCTGGTGTTTATTTTAAGGGTCATAGGTGTTTAAGAGCAGAGTGCTAAAAAACTATTCCCCAGGGACATACTTTGCTCCAGCCTCTGACTAGACTATTGCTCCCAGGGGCCATCTCTAAGAAAGCGCCTGGCAGTCCTTTCCTGTTTGGCCAGTTGAAAGAACAGGAAGCATAATACTGTGCTGTTCACTAGTCAGTGGACTCACTTTACTGATGTGGCTTCGCGCATCCATCACCTGTCATTTACTAACATATATTATGACTTAGGGTCTATGATAATTCTGGGCATGTGAAAACAGGCCTTTAAGTAACAACCCTTGGTCTAGTGGGAGCACACGTCAAGCAAACAGACATTTATGATGCATTTTGACAAGAGTTAAGAGCAAGTTAGGCAATGGTTGCTTTGGGAACAAATAGGAGAGTAGTGTGACTCAGCCTAAAGAGAGAAGGGTTCAGGGAAGATTTTTCTGGAGAAGCAACTGTTTGACACTGGAAATATAAATAGGAGTTGGTTAGATAAAGGAGAGAAAGTTTTTCCAGGAAAGAGAAACCACATGAGAAGCAGGAGAGAGGATAGTAAATTTGGAGAACTTACCTGGGCATAGAGAAAGAAGGATGGTAGAAAAGAAAGAAGAGAAATGAAGAAAGATTAGTCATTTCACTTTTAAAAGCAGTGGTAGTTACCTCATGTGTGCACATGTACCAGCTCTAATAAATATGTTTTTTACTCCTTTAGCATATCAATGTTTTATAATCTAGAAAGTTATGGTGTACTTTTCCCACTGGTAAATGATTGGGATCTGGTGAAGCTATATCAGCTCATACCGAAGTATCAACTCTTGGTCGTTATAGTTGTAACTTCTTTTTATTTTTCAAGCTCAAAGGTATTGTGTACCAATGATTGTTTTAGCAAACATATTGCTGGTCTGTTGATTTGATTGATGGCCAGAGTTAGTTATTATATTGTTAACACTTCAGTTGGGCGGATTTGCAAAAATACATGGTTTCTCTTTTATACTTCAAACTCTGATTGGATTTTAATTTATTTGAAATACTTGCATAGGCACAGGCACACTGTAAAATGCCTGTAGTCCCAGCTACTTGGGAGGCTGAGGTGGGAGGATCACTTGAGCCCAGGAGTTCAAGACTGGCTTGGACAACATAGTGAGATTACATCTCTAAAAAAGAAAAAAGAAAAAAGAAAGAAACACTTGCAGTACCTCATGGGAATGGTAGCCGTTAGTGACATAGGATATTATTTGATGAGGAATTTGTAATCGTTCTTTCCATTCTTAAAAGTTTCTTGGATTTCAGAGCTCATCACATAGAGTGTATAATTTTCATTTTGATCTTCACCTCAACCCTTCAAGATAAGTAGTTAGGGAGGTACCCCATTTTGTGGGTGAGGCTTGGAGGGATAGAGTTGTTCATGGTCATATACTCTGTCTGTGGTAGAACTGAAACCTGAACTCAGTGTGACTCAAGCCCTGAGCTGCTTATACTGTGCCTTGTTGTTCCTGTTTTCACCACTTTCCCTGAATTTCCTCAGCTAAGTTTCATGTCTAATGGGTTATGGTAATGCATGTATTTTATCCACATACTGCAGTATTTGTTCATTCAGCAAAAATTTGTGTCAGCTATATGCCAGGCACTTTATTCAAAGTATAACAAAAGTTTTTATAAAGTCATAAATTAAAATATGTAAAGAAAATTGAATTATGAAGATACGCCCTTCCACATAATAAATGGACAGAGAGCATTGCTGTGCTTCAGTCATCTCTTGCTTGTATGCCCTTGGAATGAGTTTATAACTGTAGCCTGCTGGACTCTTCCTCCCTGACCTCCCCCAGGGCCTGGGACAGTGCCTTTGGCTGGTCCTGCACTCAGAATGCCCCAGGCTGAGCTTTTCTGTCCCCCTCAGTCACAATATTCATGTCCTGTTTCAGGGTTTTGAGTCTTTCCCTCTAGACAAAGCACCTCAAAGACCTTTTTACATGCCCCTTGCACAGAGCAGAAAGTTAGCAAATATATACAGAATGAACAGTCCATGAGCAAATGCCCTGCTAGAAATACCTACTGGGGACAACTAAGGCTTATTGCAGATGTTCTCACAGCCCAGATCTCCTTTTTTTTTTAAATTGGAGTCTCACTCTGTTGCCCAGGGTGGAGTACAGTGGCATGCACAACCTCGACCTGCTGAGCTCAGGTGATCTTTCTGCCTCAGCCTTCCAAGTAGCTGGAACTACAGGCATGCGCCATCATGCCTGGCAAATTTTTTTGATTTATTGTGGAGATGAGGTCTCACCAAGTTGCCCAGGCTGGTCTCAAACCCCTGGACTCAGGCAATCCTCTCGCCTCAGCCTCCCAAAGTTCTGGGATTACAGGCTTGAGCCACCGCTCTCAGCCACAGATCTTTAATCCTCTCTTCAGCCTGAGGGGAGCCCTAGACTTCTGTCTACACTGCTTACCAGGCCCACCTGGGCCTGATGCATGGGGCCAGGTTCCCAACAGTGCTATCATCTTGCCTATTTTTTCAGGCTGCCACAAAATTCTTAAATACTGTTAAAAGTTTTGGCATGTTTGTTGCTGAGCCATAGTTGTCTAACTGGAACAAGAAGGAAACCAAAATCATATTTGAGAATGGAGTGGGATCTTTTGACTAAAATCTTTTACTTAAAGTGCTAATGTGATCATTTCATTGAGGTGGACATTCCTTTCCTTTGGGCAAGGGAAGTCCTAACATCTGTAGTGATGGTTTGCTGACTCCAGGCAGTTATGAAATGAATATTCTACTCTTTTCCTGATTCAGAAGGTGACTGCCTGAGTTGGATTGTGTGAGAAAGAGCACTCTCTAGCCTCCAGCCAAGCAGGAATGTGTTTTTAAATAGTTGAGCCAATTCCCAGATTAGAAAGAGTCTGGTGCAGCTGATGTCACTCTTTCCTGAGTAATTCTGGGTGGTTATTTACTGCACTGTATCTACCAGGAGACCAGAGACTTTGAATGAACTTCATTATTAGAACTCTAGAGTTAGAGGCATGTAGGAAAAAGCTGTTTGCCACAGTTAGGATGAAGGTTTCAAAGACCTGCCGCCCACTGAGCCCTAGGGAATCCTTTGGTGGAATGGGAAGCTAGCACAGTCTAACTTTGACTGCGTTCAGAGGGGTTTATGTGATGGCAAACAGCCAAGATGAAGAAGCCGCCTAGCAGTCACTGCAGAGGCTGCTGTATTATGTGGAACTTCAAATAGCTTCTGAGTAGTCAAGCAGTGGTAAGTAGCGGTATTACTAACTATGGGGTTTCCAGTTTAAAGCAAACAGTATTTTCAGAAGCACTTGTAAATACTGCTGTATTTTTCCTTATTTTCCTGATCCAATAAAGCACTGGTTAAGCTGAATGTTAGGAAGAATGTGTTGAGCAATTTAGGGAGATTATTGGCCAGATTTCTAATTGGGCACATAACGTGTTGTTGTGCTCACAATTATGTGGGAGCCTGTGTTTATGCTAGGAATCTGCCCTCAGACATGTATATGCTTGAGAAAGTGCTGCTTGGTATTTCTATGGGTAATTCTATTCTGCTCAAAATAAACTCTGGCATACGAACATTTCATCTTGGCCCATCCTTCGTTTTTCCTAACTTCTCTTTTTCTTACCAGCTATCATTTTCTTACCTATGTCTGTACTTTAAATGGACTTGTCCGTTTGGACCAAGGCTATTCTAGAACCATTTCATGAAAAGTTAGAAACCCAACCCCTCTTTCTCCTATATATAGGATCCTTTCTTTATTGTTGTCATCTAGTTTTGGCTAACCGTTGTTCCTTAGATAAGTCAGGGTGGGGTCTGGTGTGTGCTAACTCTGGTTGTCAGCACCCCTTAAAACAATGTGTTGTCTCTCTAGCACAATCCTGGAGGAAGAGAAGGCTCAGCAAGAAGAGCGCATGAGGATGGAGTCCAGAAGACAGGCCACAGTGTCCTGGGACTCCGGAGGGTCTGACGAAGCGCCACCCAAGGTAGCCACAGCTCCCACTCCACCTTTGGGATTACATTTACTAACTTTTGAGATTCACAATATAGGCAGCTGTTTTCCAGGAGGAGAAAATCAAATATCCGGTTATTCTAAAAATAATAGTTACAACACCAGCTTTTTGCTTTTGACTTTTATTTTTTGATCCTCTGCATGTTACCCTCGTGTGCTCTCACTTTCTAATGTGCATTTCAAAAAACAGCCTTAAATGATTGGATTAGATGTCATCTTAAAATGCTCTCCCTTTCCCTGCTGTACATTGTGAGACTAACTGGGCTGCCTAACTTTGGAGAGGTTTTTCCTTTGTTAACTGTCAGAGATCTCCCAAATGATCAAGTCTGGATTAAAAACTAGGTCACAGATGCTTGACATTTTGCTTTATTTAAAAATAAGTCTACTTCCACCTGATCATCTTCCTTTTGTTTTTGCTTTGTTTTGTTTGTACACATTTTTTGCCTTTTCTTGTTGTAGTTGGTAGCTGGGTTGTTTGTGTGGGAAAGAGCACACTGCATTTGCTTTCGTTTCCTTAATGAGATCTGTGGCAGCATCCTCAGACCTTTTCTGCCCCCTTACATTCAGATCCTTTCTGGTGCTCTCTCCTACCTCTGAGAGGGACCTTTATGATTGCTGGGCTATGCTGGAGCTGGGGGTTTTAGACAGAGTTGGTTCTGAAACACTTTCCTTAAATTAAGAAATCTTCACAGCCAGGCTTGGTGGCTCACGCCTGTAATCCCAACTCTTTGGGAAGTGAAGGCAAGAGGATTTTCTGAGTCCATGGGTTCAAGACCAGCCTGGGCAACTTGGCAAGACCTCATCTCTACAATAAATCAAAAAATTAGCCAGGTATGTTGGCACACTCCTGTAGTTCCAGCTGCTTAGAAGGCTGAGGTGGAAGGATTGCCTGAGCCCAGCAGGTTGAGGCTATGGTAGCCAGGAGCATGCCACTGCACTGCAGCCTGGGTGACAGAGTGAGGCTGTGACTCAAAAACAAAGTCTTCACATACCACTGGATTTTGATAGGATGCTTTTTTCACACACTGGCTTACTTGCCATGAATAATCCAATTCAGACCTTTTTCTGTATAGATAATAGGATTTCTTACAATTAATAGTTACCTACTATTTGATATTTGATTAGCTAAAAAAGATGTTAAGAAACTTTGACAGTTATTTTCCTTGTTTCCTTTTTGAAAAATGTTCAGAAATCTGTTAACACAAGTACATTTAGATTTTTTTTTTATCATGATGGCTGAAAACTTATTTTCTTGGTCGTCATTTTGAACTGTGTAAGGAGAAAACATATCCTACATTGAAAGTGAATGTAAGTGATTGACACAATTTTGCAGAAGCTTAGAGAAAGAGGGTGCCTCAGTCTAGCCTCCTCTACAGAGAAAAGAACCAAAGCCCATAGAAGGAAAACACATCATCTGTCTAATGAATGTTTTAATTGAACTAGGCAGTGAGAAAACCAGAACATTCACTGTTACTCCTAGCTTAGTTACCCACAGGGAGGGGGGAAAATCATCATCTCAGTATCTAAGGTCCTCCATGTCCTATTCTTGCCTGTTTTTTAATTCAGTAACAACTGCAGAATAGACCAGTAGTACTGGGAGGCAGGAAAGTCTCATCATTAATTCTTCAGTCCTCGAAGTGAAGTGGATCTATTAATATGGGGCTCTGCTATTTACAGTCTGACAACTGAGCAAGTTACCTCCCTCCTCTAAGCCTCACTTTCCTCATTTATAAAATGACAGTATTTTTGTTTCCTGCCTCTTAGGGATGTTTTGAGATAATTCATTTTTACAGCACTTTGTTACACAAAAATAGAAAGTGGCATAAATCATTTGTGACGAGCACCAAATAATACAGCACTTCCCTAAAACTCACAGAACTGAAGAACTTTTTTCAGTCAACATTTTTCTGTATCCCAATCTGTTAAGATTTTTAATAATTTTAATATGACTAATTTTCTAAATTAAGTTTATGGGGCAGAGATGGTTAGGCTTTTTATGGTTTCAGAGCACAAAGACCAGTTCTGCTTTAATTTTTAAATATCCTCACGTTTCTTTCTTTTTTATTTTCAAAATATCTATTTTGAGACTCTTTTTGTAATCAAATTGTTCTACCCTGTATCAAGGTTTATTTGTTTAATAAACAGATAAGCAAACTATAGCCCACTGCCTATTTTTGTTAAAATTTTATTGGAACACAGCCACACCCATTAATTTGTGTATTGTCCATGGATTGTTTCACCCTACAAGGCAGAGTTGAGTAGTTGTGACAGAGACAGTATGGCCTACAAAACTTAAAACATTTACTCTTTGACTCTTAAAGAAAAGATTTGACAGCCCCCAGGTTTAACTTTTTAATGACCAGAAAATTATCTGAATGGTATAGATATACTGATGCTTGGTGATTATTAACAAATTTACTGATTATATAACTCCTGTGCCAGTATGACAAGTCCTGTATGCAACTTTTATCTTCTCAGTGTTCATCTTTAGAACCAAATTCTGCTTTTATGGTCACAGTATTTGGCATGTCTGAAATGAGTCTGTTATTTCCAAGATGGTAGGTCATTATTTCCTCTTAGAGTTTCCTCTGCCCAGTGAAGTGGGAACTCTGTAGATCCTTGTGAGTGTTTATAATTTTACCTGTGATGCTGGGTTCAATAGCTCAGCCTGTAATCCCAGCACTTTGGGAGGCTGAGGCAAGTGGATTGCCTGAGCTTGCCCACGGGTTCAAGACCAACTGGGGCAACTTGGCGAGACCTCGTCTCTACAATTAAAAAAAAAAATTTAATCGGGCATGGTAGCATATGCCTGTAGTTCCAGCCACTTGGAAGACTGAGACAGAAGGATCACCAGAGCCCAGCAGACTGACACTGGGGTGGCCATGCGTGTGCTACTGCACTCCAGCCTGGACAACAGAGTTAAGACTCCAACTCAGAAATTTTTTTTTAATTTAATTTTTTAAAAATTTTACCTGTGATATCTTAGAATAAGTAAATTTGACTTAAATTTCTTTTCTTTTCTTTTCTTTTCTTTTTTTTTTAAGACAGTGTCTCACTATGTTGCCCAGACTGGTCTTGAACTCCTAGGCTCAAGTGATCCTCCTGCCTCAGCCTCCTGAGCCACTTAGATCTCTTAAATTTAGGTAGGATTTGTAGATAAATTTGTGTTACTAATACAGAAAAATTTTAATGTAGCTTAATGTAGTTTTTTAAAGGGAAATGTTCTTTCCACTCAAGATTCATAATTAAAAGTTTAATTATAACTTAGTTAACTGCAAAAGCATTATTCAGACTATATATGGATCTCTTTGTCATACTCAGTACCAGTTTTTTCATACAATGATAATTTTTAGAGAAGTTTGTCTGAGACAAGCCCTGTCCTGGAGAGTCCTGATAAAGGCTCATTCTCCTCTGTGCATGTTGCTGTCCTGCAAATTCCCCTTGGATCAATGGAAAGCCTGTGGTTAAAAATATTTTAGAAGAGCCATTCTCAAAGTATAGTCCTTGGGCTCCTGGGAGGTCTCCCTCTGACTAATTCAGAGGTTCATGAGATCAGAACTCATCTTGAAATAATGTTAAAAAGTTATTTCTTTTCCACTATGTTGACATTTGCATTGATAGAACTGTTGTCACCTTAGCATGAATCAGGGCATCAGCACCAAACTGTACTAGTTGTCACTGTATTCTTCAACCCTGTGCTCACACAATAAGAAAAAAAAATGCCATTTTATCAAGAATGAACTTGATAAAGCAGTGAAAAGTATGCAGTGTGCTGATGTAGCAAGTGTTCATTGGCACTGCTGCTGCACACTCAAACTCTACACTGTGTCTGTCTCAAGGAAGGTACAGAGCAACTGAGTCACAAGCTGAACTGAACACTTCTTTTGTGAAATAACAATTTTACTTGAAAGAACAACTGGCAGACATACTGTTCAGAGTTGCAGATTAGGTAAAAGTGAGGCTTATCTCTTCAAGGAAAGCAACTGATGATATTTATTGCCAATGATAAAATTTGAGATTTCAAGCAAAAATTAGAATTTTGAAAAACTTAATCGCCATGACCCTGATAGCTTCTTAATTCTTAAACTGTTCTGATAGGCCAGAGTGGTGTTAACAATCCACAGTTAGTTGAATCCACAGATATGGAACCCATGGATGAAGAAGGCTGACTGTACCCTAAATGCCCTGAAGGAGCAGTGCCACCCAGTTAAGGATGTCTAGTTTAGAATGTCAGTTTCTTCCATCTCTCCCTTCTCCCTTGGAATGATTTCAGCAAAAATTCCCTCTGCTCCATATTTTGCTTTATTAAAATTCAAGTTTCTGTCTTGGAGGAAGAGTTATAGTGACCTGCTAACTCATAATACTTGTAGCAGGTGGTGTTTTTGGATACTTATCTGAAAGCCATTCTCAAAGACCTTGACATATATTAACCTATTTAATCTTCATGACAGCGCTAGGAGATAGCTACTTACTGTGATTGTCTCCTTTTAGTTGTCGACAATAGGGAGGCACACAGAAATAAAGCACCTAACCAGAATAATGTGGCACTGTGGCTTGGAACCTGCCCTCTTGACCACCATGCCAAGTTCATATTTGTAGAGAACAGAAACAAAGCTGTTTTACTAAGACATTTGTGTTCTCCACAGCTGTTGCTTAACAAAATTTGATATTGTTGTATCCTTGTACAGTCATTTTGTCTATCATAAAACTACTTTAATCTTTTTAACTGTTAATTTTATTTTGAAATAGAACTTTGTGTTATCATTTGCCACCTGTTTAAGTATTTGGGTCACTGTGAGATGTTTTATAGAAATTTTGCCCTTCTCTGGTCTTTTTTTTTTTTTTTTTTTTTTTTTGAGTGGGAGTCTCACTCTGTCACCCAGACTGGAGTGCAGTGGCACGCTCCCGGCCACCGCAACCTCGACCTGCTGGGCTCCGGCAATCCTTCTGCCTCAGCCTTCCAAATAGCTGGAACTACAGGCGTGCACTACCACGCCCGGCTAATTTTTTTGAATTTTATTGTAGAGATGAGGTCTTACCAAGTTGCCCAGGCGGGTCTCGAACCCGCGGGCTCAGGCAATCCATTCACCTCAGTCTCCCGAAGAGCTGGGATTACAGGCTGAGCCACCGAGCCCGGCTTCTCTGGTCTTTCATATGTTCCTTTTGATTTGGTGAGTCAGAAGTGCTCTTGTTATAGAGTAGCTTCATGGCACAGCAGATTTTAGGTCAGGCAGTTCTACCATTACCATCTATGTGACCCTATTTTAAATACTTTGACTTCTTTGCCCCTCTGCAAAAGGGGGTAATAACATTGCCTTATAGCGTTATTGTCAAGATTATCAAATTGTATATAGAGTAGCTAGCCCAGTACACATAGGATACTGAGTAAATGGCAGCTGTCGTTATTTTTGCTTGTGGTTCTTAGATACCACTTCCAAAATTTAACCCAGAAGACATAAGTGTAGAACTCTCTTTATTGCCCTAATTCTTGGCTCTTCATTCTTCCAAGAGCATTTGATCTAGGAAGCCTTTCCCATATAAACATTATTAATGCTTGCATGTTAACACATACCTTTAAAAACAAGTCCAGAGGTAGTCAAACTCTTTTTTTTTTTTTACCTCTCTTAAATCAGCACAACCACTTTTTCAAATTAAACTTTTAAAATTATAAATCTGGGCCAGGCACAGTGATTCATTCCTATAATCTCAGCACTTTGGGAGGCTTTTGGGAGAATTGACTTGAGCCCAGGAGCTTGAGACTAGCCTGGACAACATAGTGAGACCTCATCTCTACAAAAATAAATAAATAAACCAAAATAAATTAAATTTAAAAATATATATGTAACTGAGTTCCATATATTCTCACTCCTAAGCTGATCTTGAACAATTATAATGCTCTAAGAAACCGACTGGCTGTAGTGGAAAACTGTCAGGGGAGGGGAGTGGACTGGCAGTTGAGGGAAACTGCTAGGGGAGGGAGGGGCATACCTCATCAACAAGGGTATCTGCATGATCAATATTTGTATACCTAACCCTGAATTGTACCCCACATCTTTATAATAAATAAATAAATTTAAAAATTTATATTATATATATATATAAAATATTATATATTTATATATATATATATATATAAAAATCTTAAGGATAATCCCTTAGGCTCCATGGAACACATTTAAGAAATTGCTGTCCTTGTACACAGAGTAGAGAAAAGCCCAGAATGCCCTCTCTTTCCTGTTTTGGGGTTCTTGGGGAATTCATACCTATATTTAGTTTAGAGTAGACAACATCTTGGACATTGTTAGAAATGTGACTGGGCTAAGGGAACAGGAAGGACTTTTCTGCCCTGAGAAATTTAATAGCTCATAATAGCAGGCCTGGAGCAAGTATAGCAGTACCTGCCACCCAAATCAGAATTGAAAAAGCCCTAAGAAGAGAACAGGGGACTTGTGTTTATCTAGGCTGGTAAAATCAGGAGCTGCTCTGCAAGAAGTAACATTTGAAAGACTGAAAGGACGGAAAGTGTTCTACAGGGTGGGAGAGGAGACATTCCAGGCAGTGGGCACCATGTAAGTTAAGCTGTGAGGGAAATGAGACTGATTTTAGAGATCAAACTCACTCTGGACCTCACCAGAGCAAAGCATGTGGTCATCCAGCATGGGGAGAAAGAGACACAGGCACTGAGGAGTCACCTTTACTTGCCTAAGCTTCTTAATTCTGGTCTTAATTTGGCTGGAGAATAATGGATTTCCCCACCTTCTTAAATCCCTGAAGTTTTGGGAGACTTTATCAACTTCTTACAGGCTTGTATTTCAGACTAAATCATTCTTTTGCTATGAACTTTGAATTCATTTATCCCACAAACAAAATGAGAATTTTAGAGCTGGAAGTGACTTTAGAAATCTAGCTCACCCGCCTCCCCCGCTTTATAGATAAGGAACTAGAAGCCAGTCAGTTTAATCACTTGACCACAACTGCACAACCAGGAAGTAGCAGAACAGAACAAGTGTCCACTCTCCGGATCCCAATTCACTGGACAGAGAGCATTTGGGACCCTCAGGCCCAGGGTATGTGGCAACCTTTTTGTTATTGATAGGTTAATAGTTTTGTTGAGATACAATTCACATACCATTGTATATTGGTTTTTTAGTATATTCAGAGTCATGCAACCACAATCAGTTTTAGAATTTTAAGTGGAATCATACAATATGTGATTATTTGTGTGATTCTTTGTCCTAGCTTTTATCACTTACAATGTTTCCAAAGTTCATGTTGTAGCATGTGTTAGTATTTCATTCCTTTTAATTACCAAATAATATTCCATTTATGAGTATATTGCATTTTGTTTATTCATTCATCAATTTATGGATGTGGATCATTCCCACTTTGTAGCTGTTATAAATAATGCTGTTAAGAACATTCATGTACATGTTTTTTGGTTATTTATTTATTTAAAGATAGGATCTTGCTGTGTTGTCTAGTCTGGCTTCGAAATCCTAGCTCAAGTGATCCTCCTGCCTTAGCCTCTCAAGTACATGTTCTTGTGTGGACATGTATTTTCATTTCTCTGGAGTATAAGCCTAAAAGTAGAATTGCTGGATCATATGGTAATTTTATGTATAGTTTTCTAAGTAATAGCCATACTATCTTCCACAGCAGCTGTACCATTTTATATTCCCACCAGCAATGCACAGGGGTTCCAATTTTTCCACATTCTTACCAACACTCTTTATTTTCTGCTTTTTTGATTATAATCATTCTAGTGGTTGCAAATCAGTAGCTAGTTGTGGTTTTGATTTGCATTTCCCTGCTGCCTAATGGTGTTGAGCATCTTTTTATGTGCTTTCTGGCCATTTGTTTATCTTCTTTGGATCTACTCAAATCCTTTGCCCACTTTTTAATTAGATTGTCATTTTATTATTGACTTGTAGGAATTCTTTATATATTTTGGATATAAATATCTTATCAGATATGTGATTTGCTAGTATTTTCTTCCATTCTTTAGGTTGTCTTTTCTCTTTTGTGGTGGTATTATCTGCAACACGAATGCTTTTGATTTTGACTAATCCAATTTATTGTTTTCCTTTTGTTGATTATGCTTTTAGTGTCATAACTTAGAAACCATTACCTAACGTAAGGTCTCAAAGATTCACTCTTATGTTTCCTTCTAAGAATCTTTGTTTTAGCTTTTACATTTAGGTCTGTGATCCATTTTGAGTTAATTTTTGCTGTGTTATGAGAAAGAAGTCAAATTGCAATTTTTCACATGTGATTATCTAGTAGTCCCAGCATTGTTTGTTGAAAACACTATTCTTTTCCCATTGAAATAACTTATCCCTGTTTTATCGTTCTTTTTTTTCTATTCTTTTCATAAAATATAGATTTACCAAAATCAGAAGATTCATTTATGTGATGTTCTGTTGATTTGTTCACAGCCCAGCAGACCTGGTTATCCTAGCCCGAGGTCCAGCGAAGGATTTTATCCCAGCCCACAGCACATGGTACAGACCAATCATTACCAGGTATACTGGTCATTATAGATTTGAGTCTTTAGCACTTTTGAGATAGGGAGGTACATCGTGTATATTTCTGTTTTTTTAATTTATATACTTATGAGTATGATTTGACTAGCAGAAAGCTAGGAAAGTAAATACCCTAATTGTTGCTTGAGTGAATATTTTCTTGAATATTTTCTTTTCCCCATGCAGAAAAGCATTCCTTCTTCACTTAGTCTTTAAGAGGGCAGGACAAGTGCCTCCAGCAGTTCTTAGGCCCTTTCCCATCCTTCGCTCTTATAATAAAGGGCAAGATGAATACAGGGGGCATGCACTGTGTGGAGGTGATACTGAAATGGGCAGTTTTTCTGGGTGGCAAAAATAAAATTCAAAATTACTTTAATAGAAACCAAATGAGATGTCATATGGACAAGTATGGAAAGTGTTAGACATACAGACAAATAACCTGTACATATTTGTAAAGAGTATCCTTGAAAGAAAAATACTTCAAAGTAATTTTTTTGTTTGTTTTTGAGGAACAAGAATTAGGTTTTATTGAGGTATAATTTGTAGTGAAACACAACAGGTCTTAGTTTTAATAGGTGTATACACCTGTGTTCCATCCCTGTGTCAGAATTCAGAACATCTCTATCACCCCAGGAAGTAACCTTCTGCCCCTTCCTGTCAGTGCCAACTACCCTGGAAGCAATTGCTTTTCTCATTTCTACTATCGGAGATTCTTTTTGTCTATCCTAGAATTTTACATAAATAGAATCATATAATGTGTGATTTTTAGGGTTTGACTTCTTTTACTCGTTATGTCTGTGAGAGTCGAAGTCCTGTTGATGGAGTTGGTACTTTCCTTTCCCACCTCCTTCACAGAGTTATTGAGAGCATGATTTATTTTTATTTTTATTTTCATTTTTAATTTTAAAGATGTGGAGTACAATTCAGGGCTAGGTATACAGATGTTCATTACACAGTTACCCTTGTTGATGAAGTGTGCCCCCCACGAGAGCATGATTTAAATTAAGCCATCTTGGGTCAAAATGGACAAAAGTTCTTCACTGTTGGTACTAGGTAACACAGGAGAACGAAAGCCCTGTCTCTTACTAGAAAGAAAAGACCATATATCCCTGGTTGTCTAGAACAGTGAAACTGGATAAATTTCAGGCTATCTACTGCTCCCAGATTCTAATAACTAATTCTGAAGAGTGGAGTCCAAGAATATTACATTATTAACAAGCAGGCCCTGGTCGTTCTGAGGCAGATAACTTGGCTGTGTTTTACCTCATTAAAGAATTAACTGACAACCCTATCATATAATACTAGCCTAATAGGCTGTAGAAACAGATACTCTTTCTGTTCTCTCTCTCTTGATTGAGAGAAGGAACCATATAAAGAAACTCTTCTTATTTTCCTTCTGCCTTGAAATTTTTCTCCATATCTAAACAAATATCTTATCTCTGTCTTAGTCATTGTTAGAACTTGAAAGTATGACTTCTCACCATCAGTCCCTAGTTTTACAGAGGATAAACTTTTTTAGGGGGGATGGATTTTTTGGTTATTCTTGTTGGGCAGGGGTTGGTTGAGCAGGAAAGGGAAGTTCTAGAGTGGAGCATGGCTTAGCCATTTTTGTGGCTTCCTGTTGCTTCAGTATCCAGGGATAGGCTGCTCTCAGCATGTCTATAAAATATGGAATTCCAAAGTAAATGATTTTGTATTTTCTAGTAAATATTTGCTTTAGCTGTCTAATGCAGCCATAACAAATTACCTTCTTGAGGGTTTAGTTGAGAATCCATTTCCTTGCCTTATCAACTACCATAGGCCACCTGCATTTCTTGGTTCACGGCCCTCACACTTCATGATGAAAGCCAGCAGTGTTAGATCTCTCTGACCATTCTTCAGTGGTAACCTTTCTCCTCTTCCACTTCCCTCTTGTAATTTTAAGAATTTGTGATTATACTGGACCCACTCAGATAATCTAGGATGATCTCCCTATCTCAGGTCCCTGATATAAAGTCATATCTGCAAAGTCTCTTTTTACCATATAAGGGAACATGGTCATATGTCCAAGAGAATAGAATATAAGCATCTTTGGAGGGCCATTATTCTTCCTGTCACAATATTCTTTGTAATTTTAGTTACTTTGTTTCATGTGTAAAACAGAACTGTGCAGAAGTTATGTCGTGGGCAGAACATTACCTTGCCTTCCAATTCATTTACAGGTTTCTGGCTACCCTGGTTCACATGGAATCACAGCCATGGCTGGCAGCATCTACCCAGGTCAGGCATCTCTTTTGGACCAAACAGATTCATGGAATCATAGACCTCAGGAGATAGCAATGTGGCAGCCCAATATGGAGGTAAACTTGTTGTTCTTGGGCTTCAATTTGTTACTTTAGGAAGTGTGACTTAAGGTGTCATCTATTTCTAAATCCTGAGATTTCTTGATTTTGATGACTTACTTCTGAAATCATGATACCCCATCTACTGAAATGCTTTCTAGTTTTGTGAATTTTTTTTTGTCTTAAAGAAACACTCAAGAAGAAATACTACATTCATTTGAAAGGCAAAGCTGTAAATTGAATATAATTATCATATCCGTAAGACCAAAGAAGAAACAGGAAGACAGAGCCTTTACTTCTGTGAACCATGTTCATTTTCACTAAATTTTCCTGATAAAACCAAGAACTACTCCATACTAATATTTACCATATTATTAAAAATTATTTATTTGAGCCAAGAGCGGTGGTACACACCTTTTGTCCCAGCTGTTAGGGAGGCTGAGGCAGGAGGATAATTTGAGCCCAGGAGTTTGAGGTCAGCTTTTTTTTTTTTTTGAGTCAGAGTCTCATTCTGTCACCCAGACTGGAGTGCAGTGGCACAAACACAGCTCATCATAGCCTTAAACTCCTGGGCTCAGGTGATCCTTCTGCTTCAGAAGCCTCCCTAGTAGCTGGACTACAGGCACATGCCACCACACCCAGCTTTTTAGCTTTTTTGTAGAGACAAGGTCTCACTGTGTTGCCCAGGCTGTTCTCAAACTCCTGGGCTCAAGCAATCCTCTTACCTCGGCCTTACACCTGGGATTACAGGTGTGAGTCACTGCACCCAGTCTCATCTCTTTGAAGGAAAAAAAAAAACGTATTTGAATCAAACAGCATCTGTAGTTGTCTGCTATTTGTGTCCTTTCTCCTGGAGTAAACATGTTTAATGACCATTTAATACTCTATAATACATTATCATAGTTAAACCTTCTGTTACTTTACTTTCAGATTGTTTCTGTTTTTTTCTATAAGTAACAATGTATGTTTTGCACATATCTTGGACTATTCTTTAGAATAGACCCCTTACAAGTGAATTGATGAACCTAACAATTGCAATTGCATATGTGTTAAAGATGCTTGACACAACCTCCAGAAACGTTATTCCCACAGGCACAGTATAAGAGACTCTGTTTCTACCACCTTTGCTATTTTGCTCATCTTTTTTGAAAGACATATCAAGTAAGAGCATATGAATAGACTTATGAGACTGGACGTGCTGTTTTCAACCCCTCTTCCAGGACTCTGCAGCATTGGACCTGCGAGGGATTGGGCAGGTTTTGCCAACCCACCTGATGGAAGAGCGGCTGATTCGACAGCAACAGGAAATGGAAGAAGATCAGCGCTGGCTGGAAAAAGAGGAGAGATTTCTGGTAATTGTATTTCAGAAAGATATGTTCCACTTTTCAAGCTCTGTTAGAATCTAGTAGACTCTCTCAATTTAGTATATTGCAGATGATTGCAAAATGTCATCTTTACCAAAGCAGGAGTTAGTTTTTACATCTGATCTCTACAATTTTCAATAGTGGGTTATTTGCTTTTATTGACTGCTTTTTAAGAATAAATTTCTGGTAGTGGCATTTCTTTGATTTTTGTATTACTATATTATTTACATAGAAACAACTCCCACTTAAGTGTCAGCTTGCACATAAAGCGCAGCTGCTGCAGGCTGTGTAACAGGACAGCTAAGATTTGCCTTCCTGGCATTCCTGACTGTATGAACCTCCTCCCGGATGTGTCTGGACTTATGGATGGGAAATGTCTTTCTTCAGGCAATGCTTGTTGACAGCCCCCTTCAGAAGTCCCTTGGGGACAGAGAGGAAGTGGTGGGACAGAGCAATCTCTGTGTGTTACTTGACACAAAGGTCCTTTTGGACTCATGGCCCCTGCTGCCAAGCATTTCTTTGCCCTCAACCTCAGAACTAAGGCCTATGAGAAATCACTCCTCACTCTCCTTGAACCCTGAAAAACTATCTCAGTTTTCTTGAAATCGCCTGAAAAGAAATATGGCTAAAAGGAGTCAGGGTTCATTCTGTTTCCACAAAATCTTGAGCCAGTAACTGTATTTGATTCCCCATACTTTGATTCAGCAATGTTAAGAGTAGGAAATAACCTCTTTTTATATTACTTCAAGTCTTACAGGCACAGAAATATTGAATCAACAAATATTGTTATTATATTGAGTGATTTCAAAGTATATTCTACAGAATTCATCAACATGTGATTCTCATTCCATTCTCTTTTTTTGAGTTAGAGTCTCACTCCGTCTCCCAGACTGGAGTGCAGTGGCATGCTCATGGCCACCCCAGCGTTGACCTGCTGGGCTCCAGCGATCCTTCCGCCTCAACCTTCCAAGTATCTGGAACTATAGGCACGCACTGCCACACTCAGCTAATTTTTGATTTATTGTAGAGACGAGGTCTCGCCTAGTTGCCCGGGCTGGTCTCAAACTCGTGGGCTCAGACAATTTACTCGCCTTGGCTTCCCAAAGTGCTGGGATTACAGGCTAAGCCACCAAACCCAGCCTAATTCCACTCTTTATATTGGCTTTTATTTCTTATACTGTAGTTTAAAGTTCAAGCAACCTACACACTCACGTTTGATGAAGCACATGTTAACTTATTAGAGATGGCCAGTGCATTACGTTGCGCTCAGTACAGTACGTGTTGAGGCTGACTTCAGCAAACCTGCTATTTTGGTGCACGTATGAGAACGTGGAGTAGATCACACTAGGAAGGAGCTCTTTCTCACCTATTCTTTGCTTAGGCCTCAAGTGTCACACATGCATCACATTTAGGTCACTGCCAACCAGGACTGATGGGCCCTTACTTATCGCACACACTTTCCACTGTGGAACAGGGAAAGCACAACAATAAGCAAGAATAACTGTTTTGCTGACGTGTAATGTTTGCCCCACGGCAGTCACCATCCTATGCATTTCATCTCTAAAGTCATTCATAACCACCCTATGAGGAAGGGACAGATCCAAAATCCTGTGTTCAAACCCTTTGAGGGCCTTGTGTGTTTCAGAATTCATTTTTTTAACCCTGAAAGTTAATGTAATATGACGCACATCATATATTATGTAAGATTCTGATAACATCCCAGAGTTAAAACCACTAATATTTCTACACAAAAATACAAATATTCCCATTAACAGGCAAATAAAGATAATGAAACTCCTCACATTCATTGAGGTCAGGTTTTACTACCAAATTAGTTTGCTTCAAACTTAAAAAACAAACTTACCATTTTCAGCACTGTTTAGATTTTGTAAATGAGGATAGAGTAATGTGGGCCTATCCCTTTGTTTCTCATTTTACAGAGGAGGCAGTAGAGACACAGAGAGTAAGGTCACACAGCGAGTGAGTGGCAGATCCAGAATTCAGAACCAAGCAGCCCAGCTCCAGGGTCTGTGGCCCTAACCACTGTACTGTGCTTTCTTCTTTACATGTATTTACACTACAATTATATAAAACATTAGTGTTTTAGTGTTTCACCTTTGGAACTGTTATCCTATGCTTTCAAAATTCTCAGTTAAATTAAAGCAAACCTTGAGATTATAAGGCAAACTGCAAAACATGGTTCTTATTTACTACTACTAATCTGGATGAATCAATTTGAATATTATATCTAGTCTAAGAATATATCTATTATTCCCTTGTCCTGCACGTTAAACTCTTTTGTCTAGACAAGCCACTTTTCCCAGGCAGCACTGATTTGTATTTTTAAAAGTAGATGTTATAAATTCTCCAAACTAGAGTTTCATGTATTTCAGTCCCAATGTCCTGTGTATGACTGCATCTGAACAAACGGTGGAATGCCACTGTTGCGATGCTGCTCTGGTAAAAGAGAACATGCAGCCAGAGCAGAAGAGGACTCTGCATATAATTAGAGGGCGATGGGGGAGGCAGCAGAGCCCAGATAACATTTCACCAAGGCTTAAAGGAGACACTGGAATTTGCAGAGCAAATAGGCTCAGGAAATAGATTCCAGGCAGAGGGAAGAGCATGGGTAGTGACGTGGGGTCTTAAGACTATATTCTAGCTGGATACTTCTGTAGTTTCAACTACTCAGGAGGCTGAAGTGGGAGGGTGACTTGAGCTCAGGGCTGGGCAACCTAGTGCCCAGCCTGGGCAACCTAGTGAGACTCCCATCTTAAAAAAATTTTTTTTAAGCAAATAGTAAGCCCTGAAGGAGAGGAGGACTAAGTCCCCCAGACTCCTACTATGTATTATCTAAAATGTCTAATTTTCAACAAAAAAATCACACAACTGTACACAAAGAAACAGGAATGTGTGAATGATGCACCAGAACAAGAAGGGGGGAAAAGACTGTATTCTAAGAACTCCCTGTAGCTAGATGTGACCAAAGCAGAGAATGAGTTGAAGCACTCAGTCTGTCTTCCCAGGGATTTCAAATATTCTAAACAAAAGGCCCAAGATGTGCATATGCTGCTGGCTAGCCAGGTGTTACTGAGTTTTTTAAATATGAATTGCACAGATCCTAAGTATATAGTTTGATGAGTTTTGATAAATGCGTAAGCCCATGTAACACATACGCTATACATAGAACATTTCCAGCACTCCAGATAGCTTCCAGATTATGTTCATAATTTACATAGAAAGTTGTATGAATATCCCATAGGGATTCTTCTTAGTGCTGTCTTAAGTCTGCATAACAACCTAAGTGCTTTGTCATCCTCAGTGTGTTTCTCTTCCTAGCTCAGGAGACAGATGTTCCCGGAATTTGTTTGTGACTTCCTTGATTTCTTTCTTATACCTTTCATAATTTTCTTTAAATACCTATCTTATCTCCCTTATTAAACTACTAACCAGGCTGGGCATGGTGGCTCAAGCCTGGAATTCCAGCACTTTGGGAGGCCAAGGTGAGGGGATTGCCTGAGCCCATGTTCTTGAACAGCCCGGACAACTTGGCAAGACCTCATCTCTACAATAAATCAAAAAATTCCTTAAAAAATAAAATAAAATAAACTACTAACCATTCATTAAGAACTTCCACTATAATGGAACCTCATTGTTGTTTAACTTTTTAGCTGTGTAATTCTGTCTGTGCCAATGTAGTTGGTTTTTAGAAATTTATCTTGTATATTCTAGCAATTTATCATATAAAATCTTTTGGTCTCATTTCCTTGGATTTTCTGAATGCACAGTTGTGTCACTTTTTAAAAATTTTTCTTTATTTTCAGTATGTTGCATACCTTCTTTTCTGAAGCATCTATTGCCATCTTTTGTAATTTAGTATTGATTTTCATGAGAATGATTGATTTATTGTCATTATTGATCTTAATGTCAAAACATTATTTGTTTCCTAGATGAGTTGAATAATCTCCATCCCATCTTTGATTTGAGTATTTGCCTTCTAGTCATCCTTATTTGTCTGTTTTATCAGCACATCAAAGTCAGCATGTCTACAACTGTATTTGTAATGTTCCATACCAAACTTGTCTCTCCTTTTTTATTTTCTATGTCATTTCCCTGATTCCCCCAAGATAGAAACAGAAGTACTGTCCTTTCTATATTGTCACAGTCATTGACTGAGTCACCAAATCCTGTTAGTTCTAATTCTTAAATATATTTTTATTCTTTCCTCTGCTGTCTCTCTTTCTATTTTCCAAGTCCAGCCATGCTCACATCTCACCTGGACCATTTCAGCCTTCTCACTGACCCATCAGGTCACCATGAAAGCTGTATGTCAGAAGTCTGTTAGGGTTAGGGTTTCTTTTTTTTTTTTTGAGTTGTAGTCTCACTCTGTTGCCCAGGCTGGAATGCAATGGCACACTCATGGTCACCCCAGCGTCAACCTGCTGGGTTCCAGCGATCCTTCCACCTCAGCCTTCCAAGTAGCCAGAACTACATGTGTGTGCTGCCGTGTCCGGCTATTTTTTTTTTTTTTTTTAATTGTAGGGACAGCGTCTCGCCAAGTTTCCCAGGCTGGTCTCAAACCCATGGGCTCAGACAATCCACTCACCTCGGCCTCCCAAAGTCCTGGGATTACAAGCTGAGCCACTGAGCCTGGCTTGTTCTCTTCTCTATCTAACTGATGTACACAAATGTGAAGTCTACAATTCATTGAATCTTAACAGTTGTATGTACTCCAGTAGCTGCCACTCAGACCCATCTGTAGAACATCTCCATCAGCCCAAGGAGAACTTGTGTCTTAGGTTGGCTTCCCCAGAACAGACCCTGAGGTGGACATGTTCAGGCAGCAGGTTTATTGGAAGGGTGAGAGAAGCAGGGCTGGGCCCACTGAGTCAGGGGAACTGGGCCTTTATAGCCTCACCCATTCCTCCACACCTACCAGTGCCTCCAGGAAGGTGATCTAACCTTAGTGGGGAGGAGCAGAACTCAGCTGGGAGTCATCGGAAACACACACTCATGAGTGAGTGCCCCACCTGAGAGGAACTGTGAGGGTGCCCCTGAGCAAACCCCCATTCTTCCCCAGTGTTCCCTTCTCAAGTCCTGCCCAATGCTTGATTACTCCAGCCCATCATGTTTTCTGGGGATGACAACTTGCAGGTGACAGTAATAAACTAGTATGAAAGCTATTCTAAAGTCCTGTTGGAGGAGGGGTTAAGGTTTTATAGCAGAGAAAGAAAACACCCTGCCTTTCCTTCTTTCTTTCTTCATTCTCCATCAGTCTCTGAGTCATTGGCAGTAAGACCCGGTGGCGGCCTCTGCTTGTCTCCAGTGGGGTTTCTGCCAGTCGAGTTGTTACATACTTACCCCGGAAGTAGCCTCAGACAAGTGACATATTCTCTCAGCTTCGTTTCCACATCTGAAAAATAGCAAGGATTACAGCCCTGTTCCTCACAAGGCGGCAGCAGCAAGAAGTATGTGGGGAAGCGTGCATTAAGAGTACGTGCCCAACTATAAAGTGCTGAGCAAACAGCTGCCGCTGCTGCTTGTCCCTCATGCCAGGCCACCTCTCTAGAATGCTTCATGAAGTTCTGTTTGCCATCAGACTCGCTGCTGAATGAGAGCTCCCATGTGTCCCGGGCCACCTCAGAGTCTGGCTGTGGGCAACAGGTAGAAGAGGGTGCTAGCCACACTCCAGGGTTCCCTCTGTGGGCCCCCAACTGGGATTTGGAGGTCCTGGCACCTGCCCCTTACTCTCCCCTTGAGCAAATTACCTCTGTAAAGTACAAACAGTACTTTTCTCATAGGTTGGGATAAGTGGTAAGTGTGGTAACATACATAAACACTGGAGTGAGGAGGACTACGCCATTAATTTTTCAAAGGGCTTTTAGCTCTCTTGCTCGGTTTGATCCCAGCAGCCACAAAAACTGCATTGATAAGAAACTTCTGGAGCCTAGAGCATACACCTCATATGACGGAAAGTTCCCATGGATAGTTCCAGAATACCTTCAGCCACGCCTTTCAAAGACTAATGTAATAGATTGAGTGGGAGATTTTGTTTCCGTAGGGAATTTGCAAAGGAGTATTGCAAGCATCACTCAGGAACTGGATTTCCCTTTACTGAATTTATTTATTATTATAAAGAAACTACTTAGTTTTGCTATTGTTGGAGCATCCTTAAATGGATTTTCTTTGGCAGTGAGCCAACAAAGCTGCAGGATGTTTGAATGCAATGTGTTTCTCCAAGGATGTTGAAACTGCAGGAAATGCGGCTTCTTGGGCTGAGGGGCTTCCAGTGCAGGGCTTCTCAAGCTTTGTGGAAGGGCCAGTTTGTATCTCTTTCTAAACCATTGTAGACCAATACTCTTGTGAAATAAAATTTTTAAATCAATGACTAGAAAAGGGAAATTTTTTAAAAGGCTTACAAAATATAAGCCATACTTTTAAAAATTATTATTAGAGCTCTAAATAATCCAAAAAGTAGTTTCAAATTGCTATAAAAATATCTAATGACCTTCTGTTCCCATGTTTGTGAACTGATCAGTACATTCAGAGACCCATTCTGGTCCACTGCTCTTTTACTATCACTTCCTTCAAAAAGGTTAGCTCTGCATCCTGTTAGACAAGTTCTAATTTTATTTGAAAAATTAACTTGCTTTCTCAGTAATATTGCCC
Organism: Tarsius wallacei; assembly: GCA_963574415.1. Classification (NCBI taxonomy): domain Eukaryota; kingdom Metazoa; phylum Chordata; class Mammalia; order Primates; family Tarsiidae; genus Tarsius; species Tarsius wallacei. Next base: position 7,261 of record CAUYQG010071399.1, on the reverse strand, counting down.
ACACTTTTTCTAGGTCAAAACAGATGTCTGCTGAATGCCTTCTGTTTTTAGAACTTACAACATTTTTTTATGGTTTTCTCCTGCTAATCACTTTTATTATTTATTGAGTACTTTGTGTTAGGGGTCCTTCTTCTGGATCGCTCCATTTGACAGCCCTGTGCGAAACATGTTTTATGGTAACAGCTGAAAGGCTCTTGCCCAAGGTCACATGGCCCACGACAACAGACATTCTGTACTCTACCTTTGTCTCCAGTTCAGATATGGTCCTTTCTGAGCTAGTGCTGTGCCTGCAGATTCACTGCTATAAAAGCTGTCTTGACCAAATTGACCAGTTTGCCAGAGAGTGCTGGGCAACCCTGATTAGAACTTCAATCTGTTGAGAGGGCTTTCTTTCCTATTGGGCATTACTTAAAAATAGAGTAACTTTGTGACTTGTTTCTTTTTATTACTGTGTGCATAGGAATTTTCTAATATGGTACTATGCTTAAAACAAAATTTTAACTTTACAATGAGAAAGTCCTACCTATATAAAGCCTGCTTTGTGTTCTGAGAAAGAAAAGAAATATTTGAGCTTTTTTTTCCCCCTCACATAGCAGACCCAGTCAGTCTGAATAAAAGATGAATGCTGAGACAGGGAGCCAGAGAGCAGTGGCAAGAGGCCGTGTGTCAGAAGAAAGGCTGCTGTCCTCATCTCTGCTACTCAGTGAGGCCACAGCCCTCCTAGTTCCCCCCTCATGCTAAATTCCAGATTTGAAAGGAATACAGTATAGTCAGAAGAGAAAGGACTTTCATCTGGAAGCCTTAAGTTTGAGCTTTTCTAGAGCCATAGCAACATGACAGTAGAGACTAGCTGACCTGTTTATTGCTGTGTCCCCAGAATGTAGAAGAGGACCTTCACATTCTGTGGAGTAACAACTCATCTGCTCCTGGTGGGATCATGCCTTCTGCATCTGATCCAGCAGTTGATCTTCTGGTCTAGGCCTGAGAGGATTGAGTGCATATGCCTGCACATAAAAGAGTGTTCATCCCTGAATTGTACCCTACATCTTTAAAATAAAAATTTTTTTAGAAAAAGAATGCTCATAACAGCATTCATTTGTGGTAGCCAAGAACTAGAAGTAATCTGCTTGCCCCTTTAGCAGCAGAATGGATAAATTCTTACAATGGACTATTGCATAATTATAAAAAAGAATAAACTATGGCCATAATACCACAGGAATGAATCTTATGAACATAATTTTCACAAAAGACTCCAGACACAGAAGACTTCATCTTTCCCAGTCCACTTACATGAAGTTCAGAAACAGACAGGAGCAATCTATGGGTCTGGAAGTCAGACCAGTGGCCCCTTTGGCAAGTTGGGGGCAGGTATTAACTGGGCGAGGGTATGCTGGAGCTTGCAGTTGCCTGTTAGCTGTCTTGATCTGGGTAGTATGTCCTGCATCCCTGGTGGGGAAAATGTAATCAAATTGTCCCAAACATTCTTTATGTCTGTATAAGATTTTAAATATAAATTGCATCATTTTATCTTTGATATACTGTCTTTCGAATATTCTAGAGAGAGGACTCAGGAGGACTTTATTCAGTAGTAGCAATAAGCAGAGAAACCCGTTCTTTCTGATTGGCTGTCTTTGCCTGTATTGCTCTTCAACTCCCAGCTTGGCACTCGTCTTTCATTCAGACAGACTGTGTCTGCTGTATGAGAATAAAAGCTCAAGCATTTATTTTTTTCACAGAACACAAGTGGACTTTATATAGATAGGTCTTTCTTGTTTTAAAATTAAGATCCTATCTTTAGGAATATCACATTAGGGAATTCTGCATTTAAAAAAGTCATTTTATGAGCTTTATAGGGAATGAAAATAGATAATTCATGCAAATGCATGAAACATAGTACCTTGCTCTATAAGCAAACAATAAGTGAGTCGCTTTTTTTGTTTTTTAAGTAAAAAATTAAAATACTTTCTGCCCATAAAAGATTCTTACTATCTATTGACTAAGCCCACATCCACTGTTTTAGAGCTATGTTGTCCTAAGCAACTAAGGCTTTCTGACCTGGTTCCTCATCTATAAAATATCTCTTCTGCCTTGAAATATTCCTTCGGTAGATGTTTACTGCATATCTACTATGTGCACGGTGCTGCCAGGTACTTCCTTAATTCTGGTAATGATCATCTGAGGTGGGTGTTGTTCTACCCACTTTACAAGTGAGCAACTAGATCCACTTGCCTTCTTGGACAGTCAGTTCATGGAAAAAATGCATCGGGCATTCATTCCTTCCACCTGTATGTGCAGCATTCTACCAGGTCACAGATATGACGATGAAGCAGATACTGCTCCTTAGCCTCTGTCTTTATGGTGCTTAGTGTCTAGTGATAAGAGACAGAAATGTTCAACTGTTTGTGAAGAGGAGGGGCAAATTACAGCAATGTATAGTATTTAGTTTATGAATTGGTGGAGTTTTAAAATGACAATGCAGTAGTGCTTAGGTACAGTGAAAGAAGTACTCTTGTACTCCCATGCACTACTGACATAGGTGAAAATCAGGATGGTCTTGAGCAATCTGGAAACTTATACCAATAATTTTTCAAATTTTCAAACCTTTGACTCAGTAATTTCTTTCTTAGACATCTGTCTGAGGCCAGGCATGGTGGCTCACTCTATTAATCTCAGCACTTTGGGAGGCTGAGGCAGGAGGATGACTTGAGCCCCAGAAGTTCAAGACCAGCCTGGGCAGCATAGTGAGACTTCATCTCTACAAAAAATAAAACAATTAGCTGAGTGTGGTGGCATGCGCCTGTAGTCCCAGCTACTCAAGAGGCTGAGATAGGAGGATCACTTGAGTCCACAAGATCGAGGCTACAGTAAGCCGAGATCACACCACTGCACAGCAGCCTGGGCTACAGTGAGACCCTGTCTCAAAAAAACAAAAAAAGCCTGTCTCAAGCCAGGAACAGTAGCATACTGTAATCCCAGCTACTTGAGAGGCTAAGGGAGGATGGCTTGAGCCCAGGAGTTCGAGACCAACTTGGGTAACATAGTAAAACACCCATCTCAAAAAAAGAAAAAAAAGAAATCTGTTGTCCCAGAAAAATAAATAATCAGGGATTTAGTCAAAGATTTGTATACAAAGGTGTTCTTTCACAGTCTATATATACAATTGAAAATTCTGAAAATGACCCAAATGTCCAACAACAGGAGAACTATTGATTTTAATATTTATAAGGGACTGACTTAGTATTTTGCCGATTTTTTTTTAAGGAATGAGGTCTTGCTCTGTCACCTAGGCTGGAGTACAGTGGTACAATCATAGCTCACTGCAGCCTTGAACCCCTGGGCTTAAACAGTTCTCTCATCTCAGCATCCTGAGTAGCTGAGATTACAGGTGTGAGCCACTACATCTGGCTACTTTGTGAATATTAACTCATTTCATCCTCTTAATAATCCTGTGTGGTAGTTATAATTACTGTTCCATTTTAGAGATGAAGCAGTTGAGGTGCCAGTCACACAACTTGTGAGGTCTGGAGCCTGATCTGAACCCAGACAGATAACAATCAGACATGACTTTTGCCTTCTTTGCTTACTTACTCTCTGCTACCACTCTAAGAACTGTCCATTCTGTTTCAGGGTGTCTCTGATTATTAGAACAGTTTTCCATAAATGAACTAAACTCTTCCCTGTAATCAGAGGCAACACACTAGTTTTACCCTTTCTCATCTGACAACCCTGAGGCTCATTAACAGCTTCCAGAGTCCTGTTTTAGTGATTAACTATCAGCAGCTCCTTTGCCCATTTCTTGGTATTACCTGTTCTCAGACCATGGCACTCACAGGGCCCACTACACCACAGGCACTGTGCTACATTGAGAAAGGAGGTGGGCAAGGAACACTGCAGGGGCCCTGTCCTGGAGAGAAGTTCACCTCTGAGATCTGAGCCATCAGAGGAGCGCTATGATCTTAACTGTGGGTGTGTCCTTCACCAGCTTCCCACTACAATCCAGCACCCATGGCTGGCTCTGTGCCCACATGGGCTCTAATGGATGGAAAGAGGTGCAAGGCCTTGAATGCCACAAAGAAAACTTCGGACTTGATCAGTATAGACATGGAAGAATAGTCAAGATGAGAAGCAATACCTTAATTAAAGATAGTCAAGAATGGAGGCAGAAAGACGCATTAGGAAGCTGGTACTGTGAAGAGGGTTTGGGCTGCAGCTGTGGAACTGGAAAAGTGCCAGGCCCTTGTCAGGTACAAGAAATAGGAGATATAAAGGGTGAAACTTGCATGTTGCTTTCGATTACAGGGCAGATTTTAGCTTATTTATGGAATGAGCTTATCTAATGAGAGAAGTAATAACTGCATGATGTGTGTCAAGATAGAGAATCTCTGTAAGGATCCTAAGAAGTGACTGATTCTGCTTGAAGAGGAAGAGGGGAACATGCTGCAGAGAAGAGTGCTGGGGCTAAGTCTTGAAGAGTGAGCAGAAATGTTCCAGGCCAAAGTGTGTGGCCATTTGCAGGAAAAGGGTAGGCAAGAGTCAGTGTACTGCCACGCATACGGTTGTTTTCATAAGGAAAAAGCCTTCACTGCCATGACATGTAACCTTCTGATATTGGTGAAATTTAAATCTAGACTTCTGGTGGGACGCAGTGGCTCACACCTGTGATCCCAGCACTTTGGGAGGTAGAGGTGAGAGGATTGCCTGAGCCCAGGGGTTCAAGACCAGCCTGGGCAACTTGACAAGACCTTGTCTCTACAATAAATCAAAAAATTAGCCAGATGTGGTGGCATGGGCCTGTAATTCCAGCTACTTGGAAGGCTGAGGCAGGATTGCCTGAACCCAGCAGGTTGAGGCTGTGGTAACCTTGAGTGTGCCACTGCACTCCAGCCTGGGCAGCAGAGTGAGACTCCGACTCAAAAGGAAAAAAATCCAGATTTCTCTGTTTTTCTGTATTCTGGATGCATTGTAGAAAACAATCTTGTAGTTGTACCCATTTGCTGCTTTGGCAAGACAGCCAGATCCATATAAGCTTTACTCTGCCAGGAAGCAGAAAGTAATGACTAGTGTTTTTACCCTGGGCCTGGAGTTCCCTCTGTGAAGAGGAAAGCCTGCTGTGCTGCTCCCAGGAGAGGGGGCATGCAGGTTCTCCATTCAGCACTGGGTGGGCCATGGTGCAGGTGCCAGTCTGTAAGATGTGTGTGGGGAGAGCAAATGGGGGCTCTTCCAAAGGCAGCTGACTGCTTTTGTCATCCCTGGGTTTGAGAATTGTTTTGAAATTGGGGAACTTTCAGCTCTTTCAGAGGACAACTGTATTATAAAAAGAAGTAATTTAGTACAGAGTTTGTCAGTAATTTTCAAATCAAAATGGACACTTTTGGTTTTGTTTTAATTTCCTTAGAAACCTGACGTGAGGCTCTCTCGAGGCAGCATCGACAGGGAAGATGGAAGCCTTCAGGGCCCGGTAAGCAGCTGCCTGAGTGTTCACTGGGATTGGATTTCAGATTCTTGTGTGGATGGATTAGCATGTCTATGTCCTAAGACAGCCAAGCTTACTAATATTGGTAATATGGAACAGAATATTCTAAAAATAAAATGGACAATCTGACTCTGGTTATGAAAATATATGCTATACAGTCCAGAATTTCTATTCAGATTCAGATGTTTTCTGCCCCATCACTGACACAGGATTTTTAGTAGTGAGGGAAACCCACTGCAACCTAAAGAAACAGGTACACATATTAACTATCATTGCACAAATGTCATTTGCTAAATCTTTGTACTTTTATTGCAAGGTTATAAAAGGTTCTATAGTCACATGAAACATGTTCAAGCAAGATTTTTTCTTTCAGGTGTTGCAGAGAGAAATGCCTGAAATTCTCTTTAAAGCACTAGCTTATGATTATTCCAAATAGATTTAAAGCCTGCTAGAAGTATTCCCTGATGTTTGAAGAAAAGTAGTTTAGATTTTTTTTTGGGATTTCCATCAGCAGATGTCTGTTTAAAATAAATGCAGATTTCCTTAAATACTTACTCTGCCTGTCAAGTAGCAGACTTATGGATTTAAAGTTCTACCCTAATAAGGGTGAAACTCTGAGCTAACTTCTAGTCATACATGCATGCCTACAACTGTCAATACCTTAAAATCTTTTGAATATTTTTTTATATGAAATAGCAACCAATTTTGAAATAAAAGTACAGTAAATGTTTTCTAGATCTGTCCATACTAAGCCTCTTTGTTTTTTGTTTGTTTGTTTGTTTATAATTGACACATTTTATTTATATTTGACATTTTGAAATAAAAGCTAAATACATGTGAGTGTATTCATGTGTATGTATGGAATAACAGAAATGCATTATCTATAAATGGAGGCTTTAAGTAATTGGTATTGGCAAGTCAAATATCACAATAGTATTGCCAACAGTACTGTTACTTTTTGAAATGATAAAAAAAACTCAGTAAATTTCTTAAAGTACAATCTTTTCTCAATCGAACTATAGTTGCATTTCCAGAATATTCAGTGAATAGTAAAACCATCCAATTATAGGAAAATATGTAAATTCAGCAATTTAAAACATCATGCAATATGCTTTATGTAAGAGGTTCAAGACCCAGATAATTATAAACACATTTTTTTCAAACTATGGTCCTCATTTTACAAGTTATAGACAATTCTTTGTTAGGCACTGGTGGACAACTAGATCAGAAGTTGACAAATTACTGTCAATCAGCATTTTTGTAAATAATGTTTTACTTGACTACATCCATACCCATTCATTTATGTATTGTCTTTGGCTACCTTCACACTGCAGCAACAGCTGAATAGTTGCAGCAGAGACCACATGGCCCACAACGTCTAAACTATTTATTGTCTAGTCCTTTATAGAAAAAGTTGGGTAACCTCTATTCTAGATCCATGACCTCAGTCTTTTTTTTTTTTTTTTTTTTTTTTTGTTGGAGTAACAATATGTTGCCCAGACTGGAGTGCAGTGGCCACTCCCGGCCACCGCAACTTCGACCTACTGGGCTCTGGTGATCCTTCCAGCTCAGCCTTCCAAGTAGCTGGAACTACAGGCGCGTGCTACCACGCCCGGCTGATTTTTTATTTATTGTAGAGATGAGGTTTCACCAAGTTGCCCAGGCGGGTCTCAAACCTGCGGGCTCAGGCAATCCACTCACCTCAGCCTCCCAAGGCATGGGATTACAGGCTGAGTCACCGAGCCCGGCTTGTTACATTCTTTATATCTTCTTAACAGGAACCAAAGT
>CAUYQG010071398.1:0-13808 GCA_963574415.1 Tarsius wallacei | reverse complement strand
AGCTCAAATGGACTAAGACATCCAGTATAATCTGGGGAGGGGGCCCAGTCCTGCTTAGCCCTGGTGTGAGCCAGCTCGGGGCCTGACACCGCTGCCAGGGTGATATCCTACCCTCTGGGTGGTGCTGTGGCTGCGGCAGGGGCAGGGCTGGGTACAGGGGGCTTGGAGAGATACTGCTGTGGTCAGGATCTTAGATGAGTTACTTCTCCTAGGCCCCCACTGGAAAAACTGGAATTTACCCTGTGAGTAAAAACTTGGATGTGATGAGGGTGGCATTTGAGCTTTTCGTGTACATACAGTCCCAGTATCTAAAACATAACCGCTGGGCTGCCCTCAGGGTCCATGGAGTCTGGCTTCAGAACTCCCTGTGCCAGAGGCTCTCTGGGCTGCCTTTGTGCCAGACACTTGGTAAGGTGATAGGCTGAGGGCTGCTGCTGGCTTCTGCTGATCAAACAGAGTAGGACAGATTCTCACACTGAAGAGGCCTCTGCTCATGCCCCTGACTTGCTGGGCATCTGGGGCAAGAACCTTCCCCTCCTTGGGCTTCCCTTGTCTCATCAGTACCACTGAACATTTGGAATCAGCAGCTGCAGATACAATCTTACACCAAAGCCGATCCTGTGCCGTGGGAGAGCAGGAGCTGCTTGGGTGAAAGGCAGTGGTGGATCTGAGCCTCGAGAGGCTCCTGGGTGGAGGCAGCTGCATGGAAGGGCCCCTCCAGCCTTGACAGTCCCCACTCAAGCCCCCAAGGACCAGGGCAGCTGGAATCTCAGCATATTGCCACCTCTCCTCCTGACTGCGGGATGTGGGCAGGCAGACCTGGGGCTCTTCAGCAGAGAGTGGTGACAGCTCTGACACATGGCAGAGCCATGGTTTGGACAGGGGAGCCTGGGACCAAGGAGCTGGCACACAGTAGGAGCATGAGAAATATGCAGAATCCAAAGGTTCATCAATGGCAAACCCGAGGATCCCAGAGGACCAGAGAGGTCACCAGCAGGAACAGAGCCTGTCTAAGTGGCCTCCCACAGTCTGGGGGACTGGTGGGAAATGAATGCTTCTCTGACGCTGCTGAGTGGTGGGGATTTCCAGGGAGCTGGGGTCTCGCTTTATTTTTAACTCAAGGCCATCTGCTTTTCACTTTCCACTGGGAAATATCCAGAGCGGACATATGTTTCCCCCAAAGGGTCGAGGGGGAGGGAGTGTGTGGGGGCTCTGTTCCCAGGCCAGAGCGCCAGGTGCACCGGCAGCACCAGGCATGGCCTCTCGGTGCAGCTCAAGCACTTTGGGTCTCCAGGGAGGTGCCTGCCTCTAGCTTCCCCATGGGGGTGAAATGTGCACCACACACCTGTGCAGCCAAGAGCCGCTGGGGATACTCTCTCCCAGGGCAGGCGTTCCTGCCACAGTGTCTATGCCAGGAGGCCAAACTCTGGGGCAGGTCCCTCCCTCCCCATGGAAGACTGTCCCCAGTAGATCAAGGGCAGGAAGGTTTTCCAGCCCCCTTCCTCCATCTCCTCCAGGATCTCGGTTTCCTGTAGGCAATGTTTAGCTTCCCAGGCAAACATGAACCATAAGGGGAGAAAAAAATGAAAAGGTGTCCTTTTCTTAACAGTTGACCCCAAGTGAACAAGCACTGTCCACCCCAGTGGATCTGCTGTCAGAAATTATCATGCAGAACAAACTGTCAATACTTCGCAGCCGTTTATACAATGAGCCTGTGTTTAGCAACACTCAACTTCGTTTTATTATTGCATTTTACGAAGTTACCAAGACAACTGAGGCCAAGTAACAGAACCTTGACTTTATGTGCCATGAAAATTTAATAAAGAATTTTTAAAGGCTTTTAAGAGGCAGGAGCTGCAGCCTCCCAAAGGCAGAGCTCAGTGCAGAGGGGGGAGGGCTTGAGCACTTGGGGCCTCTCACCAGACCCCCAGGAGCCTGCCCTGTCAGGAACGTAGATGCATGAAGACGTGTTTCCTGGCATCTGCCTTATTTCCACACACTGAGACATTCCTTTTCTCAACAAATGTGTAGTAAGATCCTTCCCAGGTGCCAAGTCCCGTGTCAGGCTCTTACATACATTAGGATGTGATCCCCACTGTCCAGGTGAGGAACAGGGATCCAAGAGCTGACATCACTTTCCACAGGCATTTAGCGAGAGCCACAGGCAGAGCAGAATCCAGACCCAGGTCTGACTCCAAAGGCCTCCCTCTTTCCAGAACAGCCCACAGCCTTCTCTGGGATTCTTGGTCCTCGTTTTCCCCATTCTGATGCAAGAGAATCTGAAGGGAAAATACCCCTGCAGCCTGCGAGGGGGCTGGGGGAAGCAGCCGTGAGGAGCAGACAATGTCCTGTGGCCCAAGACTATGGTCCTGGTTGGAGTCCTAGCAGGCACCTTCATGTTAAAAGAAATGTTTCCCATGAGCCTCTTGGTGAGCACAATATCACTACCCCAGGGCTGCAAAGAGCCCTTTTTACTCTGCTCTCTAAATAAGACTCAGAAGCAAATTGCCAGAAATGAGAAAAACAGCAGTAATTTTGCCATTTTATACCAAAGCTCAATGGCGCTATGTGTGTGTGTTTGAGTGTGTATGCTACATGGTTTTTCTAGTTATATAAAAATCAAGACTTTAGGTTACTGGAGATGAAGATAATTGAATATGTTGACTATTCTGCAGAACTCCTTTGTCTCTGGGAACAGAAAAAAATCTAGACTTATTCTGTGAAGGAGAAATTCATATGCCATATGGGAACATTTCTCTCATGTTCATCAAGCCATATAGGAGACTGGCAAAAGTATCGATCCAGGCGAGGTGCATTTTAGGTTAATACACACTGTGGTGAATTTACTTCTCCAAGCAAGGAGGACAGCTCTCTTGGTCACTGGGAATACCAGCTCCCTGCTGGGAAAGTCCGTCATTTCTGAGCTTTGAGGGAAGGTGCTAAAATTCCACCATCTCAAGCCCAATTCTCAAGGATAGGGCCAAGGAGCGCAGAACATTAGTCAAGACATGAAAACACAATCAGCTGTTCTGAAGTAACACTCTTCCAATCACAGGCACATTCCAGGTGTTGGCAGGAACCATTTTTCAGCCTGTCAATGTCCTTAAATATGTGGGAATGAAGGGAAGGTGGGGAGGAGGAGGGGAGCAAACGTTTGGACTGCATTCATCTTGATGGATGACATTATTCAAGAAAGAGCTTTTACCTTCATCCCTTTACACTTGGTAGAAAACCAGAAGCCAGTCCAAAGATAGCACTACATTTGAGCAGCACTTTGGTTTACAAAAGACCTTCACATTTATTGTGCTTTCATGATCTCGCCTTACATTCTCAAAGGTTGAGTGGGAGAGGACCAATCACCCCCATTGTGCGGCCGAGGGACCTGGAGTCCTTAGAGCCTTCCTGGGGCGCTTAGCAGGTCAGACAGCCCCCAGCTAAGTCCCTAGAGCCCCAGAGTTGAGCCAACACCCAGCCTCTCGGGGACTTGGGTTTCCACATCCTTAAAATGGGATGCTTGGAGGAGCACTGAGGCACCGTGTGAAGCAGTTATGGTGCTGAGGAAGGAGCATGGGGTCTGGAGCCCGAGGACCTCAGTGTGGATCCTGGCTCTGCCTTCCACGAGCGTGAGACCCTGGACAAGTCACTTAGCCTTCTGGGCATCTGTTGCCCACCTCTGAAAAGAGAGGAAGGATAATCCACATGCCCCATTGCATTGTTGGGAGAATCCATCCAGAGGATAGATGTGAAAGTCCAGGTAAGCTGTGAAGGATCAAACAGGTATGGTTAAATTTATAAAGGAAAGGTTGTCGGTTCTGGAAAGGTGCAGAAGGACCTGCTCTGAATTCAGCAACCCCACACTCACGCAGGCTGATGCAGAGTTGGAGATAGGCTGGGTGGCCGATTGAAGGGCGGTGGTGAGGACCGTCACCCGACAGTCCTTCGTCTCCAAGGCTGAACGAGACGGGGGTGTCCATGGAGGTGGGGGCACGGTCAAGACCTGAGCCTGGGCACACAGGGCTGTGGAGAGACGTCTGGGGTCTGAGGAGATGTTGTCTGCTCAGGGTCATGGGGCAGAACAGGGCAGCTGGGGATGTCGAGGTGTTCAGCAAGTCAGCTTGGCAAGGATTAGAAATCTGTGGTTCTTGAAGGCATCCACAGGGAAGGGGAGAAGAACACGAACCGCATCTCCTCACCTGGGCCTGCTGAACGCTCCTACTACCTATCAGCCAGCACCTGCTGGGTCCCTGCTGCATGCCCCAAGGGCCCATGTGGATCCAACACTACCTGACCCCGAAGGAACTCACAGCTGGGTGGGAGCAAATGCTGTGATCCCACAGGTAAGCATGGTAATAAAGGCACTTCCCAGGTTCTCGGAATCCCTGTTTGAAGGGTTGCAGGGAGGGCATTGAGCTGGGCCTTGAAGGCTGAGTTTGTTTTACCACTGGACAGAGGGAGACCATTCCAGGTAGAGGGGCAGCAGGGCGAGGGTGAGGGGCACAAAACAGGTTCTTATTCATTCATCCTTCCCACCCCCACCCTCCACTGAGTGCCCAACTCTCCAGGAGCCCAACCAGCAGACTAGGGAGAGGTCAGTGTGGTTGATTGTGTGTTTGCAGGATGTGGGGGAGGGGCACCAGTGGGGAAGAATGTGGGGGATGGATCCTGAGGGCCCTCCCAGGGAATGGGCTCATCCTCCAGAAGTGCAGGAGGCTCTCAGCTCTATGTGGGTGTCTGAGCCCGCCAGGATCCCTGGCTGTGCCCCTCCTCTCGGAGGAAGGAACCATCTGCTTCTACTATTGCTTAAATTACACCCTATGAAGTCAGCGGCCAGTTACCAGAGGGGGTAGACACAGTGGGTCTTCCTGTTAGGAACCGAGGGGTGGGAAAAGGGGGAAAGGGACCCGGTGGTCACTACTGGCCTCACAAAATGTCAGCCTTGCTCCCAAACAATCACCGGGGGGCTCTCTCTGTGTCCTGCCGCTGTGGGTCTTGGGGCCTGCCTACAGAACTGGATCCCCTCCTAGGACAGTAGTGGGCAGAGTTCTGCCTCTAGTTGACAAACCCAGTGCAAGAGGACCCCTCTCTCCCTGAGAGCAAACCTGCGACAAGAATTCAACCTGATGTTTTTCCTTTTCTCAAAAAATTCATTGTGCTTGATTGGTTTTAGACCTGAAAACTGCACTCCACTTGGGCAAGGGAAGACTTTCTGAAGACTGATTTCAGGAAAGAGTGTCAAGCCGGAGCTTTGCTTTGGAGACTCTTTGCTCTTCCAGCTGATACCGTATGTGCCAAGACACACTTCCTTGGGCCTCCAGCTGTGAAATCCATTTGTTCTGCCAAAGGGCAGGCGTGGGGGCTTCAAACTTTGCTTCTCACAATGGACCATTCAGAAATCCTGACTGTCTCAGCCCATACCACCAGACTGTGACCTGAGAGAGCCCAGGGGACTGCAGGCAGCCCCAGAGCCAGGTGGACCTGCTGGGGTGTGTGCTTGGAGCTAGATCCATGCCCCCAGGGACAGGGAGTGGGCAGACAGGCCTGGTCCACACCTGTGACCATCCTGGCCTCTCTTCCTCATCTGGAAATGGGAAGTGCATTGCAAAACTGCCCGAGGGAACGGAAGACGGACCAGGGACACCTCTAAACGCCCACATGGGAGGAGCTCAACACACATCAGGAGGGCCATCCTGCCCGTCCTGTCTTGGGTCACCTGTGCTCCATTCTGCTTGGAAAAATAAAATTATTATAAGTGTCTGATGTCACCAAACAGCCCAGGGTGGGCTCTGCAAGGCTGGGTTCCAGGGCCTTCTTGACCGGGAAGGGCAGCAGGTTTTGCCCCACACCCTGGCAGCAGGTCAAGGGCATAGCGTGGAAGCCATGCTGCAGGGAAACAGGCTCTGCTCCTTGACAGGCAGAGGGCCAGGCAAGGCTGAGCACAGGGGCCTCTCTCTAAAATGACTTGCCAGCAGCTGGAGGAATCTTGGAAGGATAACCTTCTCTTTGGATTTAAAATGCTCCATAGAGGATCAATTCAAGCACCTCATTTCCTCAGATACCTTTTGAATACCTGTTACAGACCTGGTGTTGGGCCTGGAGTCGACTGCTCCTATTGGTTTGAATAAAAGGGACTTGGCTCAGGAGACAGGATAGGATGTTGGAAGGAAGAAGAAAGACATATGAACTTGCCTGAGACACTCTTTTGTCCCCATGACCCACCCCCTTGCCCTGCACTTGTGAGCACTTTCTGAGCCCTTCTGTGTGCAGGCACGGGGCTAGTGCCCCCAAGACATTCCATCCTCCTCACTCAGAGCTCTTCCCAGGGCCCTAAGGATCCTTGACAGGAGACCCTCGGCAAAGGACACCATTAACCGCGAATCCAACAATACTCTGGAGTGCTTGGCTTTGTAAGGTGCTGTCTGCCTGTAGTCAATGGGCCCTGGACCTCGACTTGCCCATGGCCATTGCCAAAATGCCACCTTCAGCTGCCTCTGAGGCTTCACCTCTGAGGGAGGGCTGCCTGGGAACACAGATGTAGACAAGGAAAGGGTCTTACGGAAAGCCAGCTCTGTCCCTGACACCAGGTCTGACACCTGGACTTTGGACACACACACATACCTGCTTCTCCTGGTAACTATCCAGGGCTTGTTTCCTCCCCTCTGAAGCCCCCGCCTCTCACCCAGGGCTCCTGGCACAGTGCTGGCACACAGGGGCCCCTGGCAGTGCTTATCGTGGACTGGCTGGCCCTGTGGCCAGTGCCCCATCCTTGTAAGGGTCCACTCAGACCACCCGATCAGGGAGGTTGAAGAGGGAGTTCCTGCTTTGGGGTCAAGGTCAAACACAATCAAACAAAATGACCTTTGAGACTCTTGCCAGCTCTGAGGCCCTAGGAGCCTTACTTAGTTGCTCCTTAATTAATAACAAACCAAACTGCAGCAACAGGCAAGCTAATGAAATAAGTGAGGATGTTCTGTTCACTACACCCATGTAATGCATGATGGGGGTGGGAGCTTTGCAGACACTTGCTTGATGGTTCCACTTCCTTCTTGCAGAACAGGTGGTAGGAAATAAACATGATGCTCTGGGGCTTTAACCAGTAGGTAACTGAGGCTCCGGAAGACTCAACGCTCAGCTTCCTTGCCACAGCTCTGGGTCTTGGGATTGTTTGTGCCACATGCCCCAAACACAACAGATTTGCCCCGGTTGGTGCTTTCCGTGAGCCCAGAATAGAAGGTGCCATATGTCATGTTTGAGATGTCATATGTCCACTGATGACTTGGAACCAGGGTGGATCGCTGGGAGGAAAGCAGGCAAGAACCTGTTGGCCTGGTGAGCGCCCTCAGCCGAACACGGGGACAGTCACGGGACCCTCAGCAGCCTGTCGCTCCTCCACAGTCTGGATGCCCGGGCTCACCAGCACTGAAGGCCATGCTCTTTTTCTGGGAGGACAGAGTGGCCCTCAGGATGGAGCGTGTCTGGGATGGGAAAGCTTGTTGGCACAGCCTGTGCGGGGTGCGGGGTTGCCCCCCGCTGGCTGGGCCAAGGGGGAGGGCTCCTGGGGAGTGCCATTGTGAGGGGGCCGGCCCCCTGTCAGGCCGCTCCGGCCGCACACCAGGCGCTTTTCATCCAGCAGGGACAGGTGGTATTCACACAGGTCGATCAGCGAAGCCACCTGCTCGCGGAGTGGCAGCATCTTGTACTTCCTCTGAGCCAGGAAGAAGAAAGCCTCTACGAATGCCTGCAGGCACATCCCTGTGAACAAAGAGACGGTGTGAGGGGGCGCCCACAAGCTGCCCCGTGAGCTGCCCGGGGAAGGCCCAACTCCAGCTACAAGCTTCCAGGGAGAGCCAGCTCTGCTCCATCACTGCTTCTATTCTGGAAACTCCTAACAGGTTAAACCCCCAGTGCTGACCTTGCCAGGCACCAGCCAGGCATTTTACACTATGTGCAGATTCAATCTCTCACACAGCTCCATTAAGCAAGTTCAATTAACCCTGTCTTACAGGTGAGGAAACTGAGTCTCAGAAGTGGAGAGTCCTGGGGAAACTCAAGTAGGTAGAGAGTGGTGGGGCTGGGATTTAGAATTAACCCAAAGCTGCGTCCCTCAGCACCACACTGAAATGTCCCATGAAAACCCAGCTCCCTACCTATTCTACTAAGGGAACAAGCTGTGATCAAGGGGTTGGTTACACGGGTGCATGCACTTGTCAAAACTAGAATTATACCTTAAGGTTCATGAATTTTGCTGTATGTAAATTTGACCTCAAAAAGGAAAATAGACCCAACCATCTTCTTTCTGGCTGCAGTGATATTCTGGGCCATATGAATAGTCATCCCCACTAGGCCCCTGGGGTGCTCTTCCTCTGTGTTGCCTTCTAAGCTCCCACTCACCTTTGAGATCTCAGCTCACAGCCACTCGTTCAGTAAAATCTTCCCTGATCTCAGATTAGACCCAGCCCCTGGGACAGGCTTCTTGCCCGTCTCTTTGCAGCACCCACTGCAGTGTGCTTCATGTCTGTGTGGTCTCTGTGCTCCTGGCTGGACTGCAAGCTCCAGCCATCACTGTACCCAGAGACAGATGCCAGGTACTCAGAGACATGGTGAACAAGTGAGTAAGTGAATGAATGAATAAATGAATTAATAAGAGGCACTTTACAGACATTGACACTAATCTTCACAATACCTCTGTGAGGTCAATATGATCGCAGCTCACCTTACAGATGAGGAAACTGGCACTAAGAGAGATTAGGCAGCTTCCCTAAGATGGCACAGCTGGAGAATAGTGGCCAGGAAATTCAAACTTTGACTCCCAAGTTTTTCAACTCAGTTGTATTGCCCAGAAGGATTGGAGTCTTCCCAATGTCCAGGTCAAAATGAACCCTGGGACCTCAGCCTATAGGGCTCCCTAGGCTCCTTGGCAAAGATGACACTAAGGCCCAATGGAATGCCACACAGCATTTTAGACAAGGGCTGCTCTGACTCTGCTAATCCACATCTTCCTGATGGCCAATGTGTAATACATCGTCTCCTGGCGGCACAAGCAGAAGCTTGGCCTAGAGTTTGTGGGTGCTGGTCTATACGGGCCCTGGGATCCAAGAGCTCGTTTTGCCTTAGGAACTTGAGCAAAGAAGTGGTGTTTTGTCTCCGTCTGAGTCCATCAGAGCTTTTTGACTTGGCTCTTGACTCCAGACATCATGCAAGGTTCCTGCTGTGCTCAGCCTTGACAGGAGTTGATAAACAGTACAGTAACCCTGATGTGAAACCCTTTTAATGTAAAGAGGCCAGTGTAGACAAAGACACAGGGAAGTGGGGCCCTCCTTCTAACTCAAGAGACGGAGGTTTTCTAATCACAGACTTTGGGCCAGGGTTCTCCTAGAGGGTGTGTGTGTGTGTGTGTGTGTGTGTGTGTGTGTGTGTGTGTGTGAGAGAGAGAGAGAGAGAGAGAGAGAGAGAGAGAGAGAGCCAGTTGGGAGGGTCAGCTACACACAGAGTGGGAGAAGTCAGGATCTGAAGCCAAAGAATCCCAGTCCCAGTCCTCCACCTCCCGACAGTGTGATCTAAATAACGCAGCTCAGAGTGTGGCCGGCCAGTGCCAAGCCCAGGAACTGTGTGTCCCGGTCCCTGACAAGATAAGGAGCTGGGGCCGGAATGTAAATCGTCTCCTCATCCATCACACTGTTTAGCTCTGCTGACAGTATTTTGTAGCAAGCCTTGCTCTATAAAGGGAGCAGTGCTGTTTACACTCCGGCTCAGGCCTCTCGTCCTGGACTGTCATAGTTGTGGGTTGCAAGTGTGAGTAGCTCCAATAGACACAGACTTTCCCAGCTGGAATGTGAACTCCAGTCACCATGAGCTCATTCAAATATGGATTCTGGGGTGGAACCCAAGACACTGTATTTTCAGCATGTGCCATGGCCATGCTGATGCCACACTGGGAGAAGCCAAGGTCTCGCAATCCACTACACCTTTTAATTCAACCAAGATCGGTTTTGTTCCCTTAGTTGAAAGCAGACTGTGACTAGCTCTATAATGCATAGAGAAAAATACGAGGACTTAGTTGGGGAAAAAAAGCATGGCAAGATCATCCAGAAGAAGACATTCTAAAATGAAAAGTGGGATTTCAATATGTTGTGCTTGGTTTTATTTTTGCTTATCTGCATTTTCTGTAGCAAACGTGTATGCAAGTAAAAAATATGCAGTGGGAAATTCTGTGGAAAGAGGCAACGTGGGGGCAGCTGCTTTTAATCATGAACTCTTTGCAACTGTTTGAATTTCAAGCCAGGTACACGTATTACTTTGAGAAAAAAATACAATACAAACTTTCTGCTTACACATTTGACTTTGATGGAATATATCAAAGTAGGGCTGGGCAGAATACATACACACACACACATAAGGAGAAAACAAAAAATCCCAGGAAATGTTTTGCGGAAGTGGAAGAGGTGAAACAAAAAACGGCAGAGGCACTAAAAGATATCAAAATTGATGCATTCAAAAACTGCTTTGAGCAGTGGAAAAAACAACTTGATAAATGTATTGCATTAAACGGACAGTACTTTGAAGGTGACTGAAGTTTAAACATGTGAGAATAAATACACAATTTTTAATAAATTCCATTTCTGGGGGGTTCCCCCTCGTATTTGTGTGTGTGTATTTGAAAGGGATAGATGTTAATGACTCTCGCACGAGCAGATACACTGCACCAGGTACTCTGACCCTCTCTATGTTTGTTCAGCTGAGAAAACTGAAGCCCAGAGATGTGAACCAACTTGCCCTCAGGCCTGGCAGGGCTGGGATTCAAACCCAGGCCTTGTGCACTGCTGCTTCTGTGCCTTATTCCCAGAGTCCCCTGCCAAGAGCATCTGGGGGTAAGCACACAGTGGGGGAGGACAGACAGGCTTAGATGGAGATGATAGAACCTGCAAGAAACACTGATGCCAACACCTTGGAGGGTCTGGGAAGTTGGAGGCATCAGTGGAGGCTTGTTGGGGAGGGGCATTTTAGTTGGACCTTGCAGAATGGGGAGGACTTTGACAGGCAAAGATGGCTGGGAGGAAGGCCGGCCGAGGGCAGGGATGAGAGGGCAGGGAGGCAGAGTTGACAGCCCAGGGGGCTGCAGCACGACAACCTGGGGACAAGGCCAGAGAGACTGGACCCAGAGATCGCTCCAGCCACTGCAGGGCTGGAGACAATGCAGGTGCCAAGCGGTCCCACACTTAGAACAGCCTGATCACGTTTTCTAGCCTGGTGATTTCTAACTTTTTTTTTATAGTGATAGAAACCTTGAGGGAATTTTTTTTTCTTGTCTTGTTTTATTCCTCAAATGGAATCTTCCGAAACATCTCAATATGCCAGACAGGGAAAGGGACCCCTCTCTGTTTAAGCCAGGTGGATGGCGGCTCAGGGCCCTGCCCACCCAGGCCCTTCGGCCCTTTGGACACTTGGGTCTTGACAGCCAGCACAGCACTGTTGTCTGGAGGCTCTGGAGCCCTTTTCTGCCATCTGCATTTTGCTGAAGGGGGTGCTGGTATGTGGGGCCCCAAGTCAGAGTCAGCAACTGATGGAAACAGGGCTAGACCCCAGATCTCTTGACTGGAACTCAGGGTGTCCTCAAACTGCATTCCCCCCTGCCCCCACGAATAAAACCCCTAAGAGAAAAACAAAACAAAACACATGGCTGGAGAAAAGGGCTGTCTCCACTGACCAACAGCCCTGCATACCTCTTCAGTGAGTCCCATTGAGTCAGTCCTCCCTAAACACCACAAGCACATGGGCCTCTGACCCCTCCAGTGGCCCAGTCTAAGGGGCTGTGCCTTTGGGTTTGACAAGAGATTGGTTTTGATCCTCATGTCATCAAGGTGACCTTGGAAATTGTGACCTGATGCAGGTAAATATTCACCCAGGTTCAGAAAACTTAACCTTTTTAAAGCTTCAAGGGGGTGAATTGGGAGGAGGAGAACAGGATGTAGTTGGTAAACTCAAAATAATCCACATATGTTCCAGGATCTAGGCTGCTGGGTCTCCCCTGAAAGCAAGCTCAGGACAACTGCCCCCTGGCCACCCCATTTTCCAGAGCCTCCACAAACTGGCGTTATGCTCTTTTTTTTTTTTTTTTTTTTTTGAGTTGGAGTCTCACTCTGTTACCTGGGCTGTAGGGCAGTGACAAGATCATGACTCATCGCAGCTTCTACCTTCTGGGATCAAGAGATTCTCCCACCTCAGCCTCCCAAGTAGTTGGGACTACAGGTGTGCACCACCACTCCTGGCTAATTTTTAAATTTTTTTTGTAGAGACGAGGTCTCACTATGTTTCTTAGGTTGGTCTTGAATACCCAGGCTAAATTCTTTCACCTCGGCCTCCCAAAGTGCTGGGATTACAGGTGTGAGCCACTCGCTGCCCAGCCCAGTGATATGTTCTATCAGGTAGAACTTGGCCTTTCTCTTCTTTGTTGTTATTTATTATAAAATACAATGAAAACATTAGCAGAAAGTGGGGCAAGCTCATGCTCTGTCCTCCCTCTAGAACTCGTGTGTCCTTATGGATTGATCTTTTCCCCGCCTCTTTGTCCACAGGAGGAAGTATTGTCACTTAGCTGTGATAACACAGAGAATTTTATTTTGCTTAAGAGTATACCTAAACAGTTTGGTATGTTGCTATGCAGACTTCATGACCACTATTTTCTTTTTATCATAAAGATGTGGGGTACAATTCAGGGTTAGGTATACAAACATTGATTATGCAGGTACCCTTGTTGATGAGGTATGTCCCTCCCCCTCCCCTAGCAGTTTCCCTCAACTGCCAATCCCACCCCCCCCGACAGTTTCCCATTACTGCCAAACACTTTCTTATAGTATTATAATTGTTCAAGTTTCGTTTATGAGTGAGAACATATAGTACTCTGTTCTTTGTTTCTGTGACAAATCACTGAGTATGATCGACTCCAAATCCATCCAAGTTGCTGCAAAATCCATATATTTGTCCTTCTTTATGGTTGCATAATATTCCATTGTGTATATGTACCACATTTTCTTTATCCAGTCCAGCTTCGATGGGCAACATGGTTGGTTCCATGTTTTTGCTCTTGGGAATAAAGCTGCAACAAACATATGTGTGCAGGTATCTTTTTTGTAGAATGATTTGAGTTCCTCTGGGTATATTCCCAATAGGGGAATTGCTGGGTCATATGGAAGGTCAATTTCTAGTTCTTTCAGAAATCACCAGACTATCTTCCAGAGAGGTTGCACTAGTTTGCATTCCCACCCAGCAGTGTAGAAGCGTTCCTTTTTCTCCACATCCTCGCCAGCATCTGTCGTTTGTTTTATTAATGATGGCCATTCTTACTGGGGTTAGGTGGTATCTCAATGTGGTTTTGATTTGCATTTCTCTGATGATGAGTGAGGCTGAGCACTTTTTCATATGTCTGTTGGCTGCCTGTATATCTTCTTCTGAGAAGTGTCTATTCATGTCTTTTGCCCACTTTTAAAAGGGACTGTTTGCTTTTTTCCTTTCGACGCATTTAAGTTCCTTGTAGATCCTAGATGTTAGGCCTTTGTCAGATATACAGTTAGCAAATATTTTTTCCCATTCTGTGGGCTGTCTCCCTGCTCTCTTGATGGCTTCTTTTGCTTTGCAGAGGCTCGTTAGTTTGATGAGGTCCCACTTGTCTATCTTATTTCTTAAGGTATTGGCCTTTAGGGTTCTGAATAGAAATTGGTTGCCAGTTCCAATTTCCATAAGGGTGTCTCCTGCATTTTCTAAGATTCTTATAGTTTGAGGTTTTACACGTAGGTCTTTGATCCATTTATAGTTAA
>CAUYQG010071389.1:0-20295 GCA_963574415.1 Tarsius wallacei | reverse complement strand
GATCAGAGTATCACATGTTCTCACTCATATAGTGAACCTTGAACATCCAATGTAATACTATAAGAAAATGACTGACAGTGGTGGGAAATTATGGGGAGGGGAGGGAAGGGGGGATGGGATTAACAGTACTCAATATCTGTCTGGGGACTGGGAGACACCTCTTATCACCAAGGATGTCTGAACGAAGCATATTTGTATACCTAATCCTTAACTGTACCCCACAATATGATAATAAAAAATACTGATTATTAAAAAAAAAAAAAAGAAAATAGATAACCTCAAACAAATGGAGGAAGGGTAAGCAAAGAGTAAGAGTAAAGCTTAGTAAACATCAAATGCATAAAAACAAGAACAAAAATGATGGATAAAGCCATAATTCTTATGTAATTTGCATTGTTAAACTTGTATCCTAAAATAGATGGCATAAGCACTGAAGAAATAGAGTGTGTGACATCACAACAAGTAGAGGGGAAAGGAGTAATGTGTCAAAAACAAAACAAACTGATTTTCAATGGGCATAGAAGTTGAATGAGAAGAGTGAGAAGACTGGAGATGGGGTTTTGAATCCCTGGTCCTGCTGAAGTGACAGGTATCTGCAAGGCCCTGGAGAGCTGTGAGGTGCCACGTCACTGGCCCTCTGGAACTAGAATATGGGCTGATTAACACCTTAACAATCAGCTGTTACCTCTTGTTGCCAATTTGGTAAAACTAAAACAACTTACACTACCATTCTTCAAAATTAATTGGAAAGGGCCAGAGTTCATCTTGGGAATAGATTTTTGAGGGGTAGAAGGTTAATATTAATCCAGGTGGATCTTATGTAAAGCTAGTTTTGTGAACCACTCTTTTATTAGAACTTTCATTCTTATAAAATGTAGAGAATAAATTTTTCTTCTTATTAAATGAAGGGACTGAATTATTTTAAATGGAAAGAGTTTTATATTATAATAATGTGTGACAATGGGTGCATTCTACTCTTTATAATAAATATCGTATAAAATAAGAATTATTAAATTTTGTTCTGTTATACAAGTCAAATATGCTCTAATGCAAACCACATGAACTTCTTTCAGTGTGTTTCAAGATTATTTTCCTTAAAATAAAGGAATACTGTACAGATACTGTCTTCAGAATTTGGTGTCACTATTTCTAAATGTAGATTCTACAATATCAGCAAAAAAAAAAAAGAAAGAAATCAAAGTCAAAAAAATGCTGAGTGCATTTTCTCAAAAATTTAGAATTTAGATATAATTTTACTGTCTTAGAAAACTTTCTAATTTAAATTTGATGAACACATGATAATATATTTAGTGAAATGAGGTTAGAAAACTGTCCTTTCATATGTATTTGTTTTTGTAGATAGGTGACATTAATTGATTAGATAATGAAAAATCCAACTTATAATTTAAGGATCTAATCAAAGTAATTAGAGCTCTGAGTGATTTAGTTATTTGATTAATTTGATTCATTAAAATGTTTTTATTTAGGGAAACCAAAAAGCTTAGGTGAAACGTAACAAGTAAGGTGAAGGATATAATAAAAGTAAAGCATAACTTTTAGGGAAGTGAAATTAAAATATCTTACATCTGAATATTACATTTGATTTTTTCAAATTTTTTTTAGCAAGAATATTGATTTTATCTTTTTCTAGCTTCATTGAGGTATAATTAACAAATAAAAATTTTATGTTTACAGTTTTCATATATGTATACATTGTGAAATAATTACCACAATCAAGCTATTTAACATATCCATTATCTCACATAAATATCTTTTTTTTAATGTGTGATAAGAACATTTGAGGTCTACTCTCAGCAATTTTCAAGTATATTAGACCTTATTATTAATTAGTCAACAAACATGGTCTACAATTTATCTACAGATCTTATTCTGTTTAGCTGAAACTTTGTATCCTTTGACCAAAACCTCTCCATCCAATGCCCTGTCCT
This sequence comes from Tarsius wallacei, assembly GCA_963574415.1. Lineage (NCBI taxonomy): Eukaryota > Metazoa > Chordata > Mammalia > Primates > Tarsiidae > Tarsius > Tarsius wallacei. Next base: position 18,346 of record CAUYQG010071389.1, on the reverse strand, counting down.
CTGCTCTCCACCCTGGCAACTACCATTCTATTCTCTGCTTTTTTTTTTTTAAGTTGGAGTCTCACCCTGTCGCCCAGGCTGGAATGTAGTGAGTGGCACGCTCCCGGCCACCGCAGCCTTAACCTGCTGGACTCGGGTGATCCTTCTGCCTCAGCCTTCCAAGTAGCTGGAACTACAGGTAAGCGCTACCACACCCGGCTTGTTTTTTTGATTTAATTGTAGAGACAAAGTCTCACCAGGTTGCCCAGGCTGGTCTTGAACCCCTGAGCTCAGGCATTCCACTTGCCTTGGCCTCCCAAAATGCAGGGATTACAGGCTAGAGCCACTGTGCCCAACTATTCTCTGCTTTTGAGTCTGACGTTTTTAGATTCTTTATTTAAGTGAAGTCATACTGTATTTGTCTTTGTATTTCTTTGTGCCTGACTTATTTCATCTAGCATCTTCTAGGTTCATTTATACTATAGCAAATGACAGAATTTCCTTCTTTTTAAACGATGAATAATATACCATTGCATATATATTGTATTTATATGTATATCACATTTTCTTTCTTTTTCTTTTTTTTTTTTTTGTAAATGGACACTTTGCTTCTACATCTTGGCTATTCCGAATAATGCCGCAACGAGCATGGGGGTGCAAATATCACTTCAACATACTGATTTCACTTCTTTTGGATATATATCGGCAATTAAATTGCTGGATCATATGGTAGCTCTATTTTTAGTTTTTGAGGAACTTCTATATTGTTTTTCATAATGACTGTACTTATTTAGATTCCCATAACAGTATATAAGGGTACCTTTTCTCCCAATCCTTGCCAGCACGTATCTTGTCTTTTTGAAAATAGCCATTCTAACAGATGCCAGGAGATATCTGATTGTGATTTTAATCTGCACTTCCCTAATGATTAGTGATATTGAGCATTTTTTTCCATGTACCTGTTGATGATTTGTAAGTTTTCTTTTGGGAATATCCATTCAGGTCCTTTGCCTATTTTTTTATCAAAATTTTTCTCAGCCTTGAGTTTTTGAGGTCCTTATTATATATTTTGAATATTAACCCCTTGACTTATGTGTAGTGTGTTAACATTTTATTTTGTTCTATAGGTTGCCCCTTTACCCCATCGATTGTTCCTTTTACTTTGCAATATATTATAATTTTTAATTTATGAAGTACTATTGTCTGTTTTGGCTTTCGTTGCCTGTACTTTCGGTGTTATATACAAAAAAGTCATTGCCTGAGCCCACATCAAGAAGCTTTTTTTCTATGTTTTGTTCTAGTGATTTAATATTTTCAGGTTTTATGCTTAGGTCTTTAATCCATTTTGAATTGATTTTTATATTATGGTGTCAAGTAAAGTTTCAATTTCCTTCTGCATGTGGACATTCAGTATTCTTCACATCATTTATATTAAAGACTATCCTTTATTGTGCATTCTTGGCAACATTGTCAAAAATTAATTGACTACAAATGTGTAGATTCATTTCTTAGCTCTTTATTCTGTTTCATTGATCTATATGTTTATTTTATGCTAGTATCATGCTACTTTTCTGTTCCATTGGATTGTATGTCAGTGTTTATGCCAGTACTATGCTGTTTTGGTCACCATAACTTTGTAGAATATTTTAAAGTCAGGTCGTGTGGTGATTCCCATTTGTTCTTTTTGCTCATGATTGCTTTGGCTAGTTGGGGCTTTTTGCAGTTCCATGTACATTTTAGTATTGTTTTCCTAATTTTATGAAAAATATCATTGGAATTTTTATGGAAATTGCATTAAATCTGTGGATGGCTTTGGGTAGTTTGGGCATTCTAACAATGCTAATTATTTTACTCATGAACATAAGAATTATTTCCATTTATTTGTGTCTTCTTCAATTTCTTTCCTCAATGCTTCATAGTTTTTAATGTTAAGATAGTTCATGTTGGTTCAATTAATCCTTAAGTTGTTTTTTTAAATGCTTTTGTAAATGGAATATCTAAATTTCATTTTATAATAGTTTTTTGCACGTTGGTTTGGGATCCTGCCCCTTTACCGAACTTGTTTATTAGTTCTAACAGTTTTTAAAATGGACTCTTTAGGGTTTTCTACATATAAGATTATGCGACCTGCAGAGACAATTTTACTTCTTCCTTTTTCATTTGAATTCCTTTTATTTATTTTTCTTGCATAATTGCTTTGGCTAAGACTTTTATTACCAAGTTGAACAGAAGTGGTGAGAGTGGCTAAGACTTTTACTACCAAGTTGTACAGAGGTGGTAAGAGTGAACACCCTTATCTTACTCCTGATCATTAGCAGAAGAGCTTCCAGCTTCTTACTGCTGAGTATAATGTTAGCTGTGGCCTTGTCATATATGGCTTTTATTATGTTGAAGTGCATTCCTTTTCTATACCTAATTTCTCAAGAATTTTTTAAATCCTAAGAGCATGTTGAATTTTGTCAAATGATTTTTCTGCAACTATTGAGATAACCAAAGGATTTTAATGCTTCACTCTGTGAATGTGTGTATCATATTTATTAATTTGCATATGTTTAATCATTCTTGCATCTCAGAGATAAGTCTTACTTGGTCTTGCTGTCTGATCCTTTTAGTATGCTGTTAAATTCAACTTGATAATATTTCGTTGAGATTTTTTTTGCATCTCTGTCCACTATGGATGCTTGCCTTTTAAGTTTCTGAATCTCTGAGTTGCATCCATCATATAGCTATGTCTTTGATGATTAAATCGATCATAACAACATCCTTTTAAAAAGTCTTGATTTCTCAACTCTTGCTGTCTCTAAACAGCCTTGGATGAATTATTTTCTGGTATCCAAACCGTACATTTTTTTTATTCCTTTTGAACTAGGCTTCAGTTAAAGAGAGAGAGAAACACCTTATTACAACTAAAATAATAGATTTAATTTTAGACTGGACAAACTAAAGTCAGATGGTCCTGACTTACCATGCCTCAACCTACAATTTTTCAACAATCTTTTAGTTCAAAAGCAATATGCATTCAGCAGAAATCACACTTAAAGTACTCATACAACCTTTCTGTTTTTTGCTTTCAGAACAGAATTCAGTAAATTACATGAGATATTCAACATTTTATTATAAAATAGGCTATGTGTTAGATGATTTTTCCCAACTGTGAGTTAATGTGAGTATTCTCAGCCAGCTTAAGGTAGGCTAGGCTAAGCTGTGAGGCTGTCAAGGAGCATCTGTATTATGATATAATTAAAGATAGTACACACAGAATTTTTCTTCAAAATAATTTGTATTTGATTAAGTTCTATTAGCCAGTGTATTTTCTCACCAGGTAAAAATCGTTTTTACATTTGCATTTGTTTACGATTACAAAGTTCCCTAAATACAATCTACCCAAAGAGAATCTGAAAGAGATGCCCAGCTTGTCAAAGGCAACAAAACCATGATATTCTCAACTGGCCATAAACAACAGTTATGGAATATCAACAAAACAGAGAAAAGTGACTGTGAACATGCATGAAACCAAACAGAGTCAATGTCACTCCACAACCGCAGAAATGAACAGATATCTCCCTCTTCTGTTTGACTACAGATGCTTATTTTACCATCTGTGACTTTACTCTTTTGGACTCTTAGATACATACTATTCATATTTGTTTATCATAAAAATAGTATGCTAATAATTAATCATACAATGCCAATAATATATTAGAATACACATTAGAAGCACAGTATAATACACATGATAATAGGTAATATAACAATTATAACTACATAATTTTATTTGTTTTATGTTTACTTATATCATATAATTATATTTTTGAATATTTATAGTATATTTATATCTATATATGAAGGAGGAAGACCAAAAATTCACCCAGAATTATTTTTTGGAGGGAAGGCCTCTTATAGTACAGTCTTCCCACACTAGGTAAGTGTCCCAGGAACACATCAGTATCAATATCCCACCTAGCGTTGTTGTGAGAGGCTGCATTCAGTTTCAGTGAATTTTCTTTTAGATATGTGTTTGTCCATTTCATGATGGGTGATTTACCAAAACACTTGCTCACACCATGCTGAGAGTTCAGCAGTTTTTGACCAAAAAATGGAATAACCACCATGCCTCAGCCTCCCTACTGACCTGATCTCGGCCCAAGCGACTTTTTTTGGTTTCTCCAGATGAAAAGGCCCTCAAGGGGAAATGTTTTGCTGATGTGAAAGAGGTGAAACAAAAATTGGCAGAAGCACTAACAGACATCAAAACTAATGAATTCAAAAACCATTTTGAGCAGTGGAAAAGTGTATAGCTAGGTGTATTGCTTCAAACAGAGAGTACTTTGAAGGTGACTGAAGTTTAAACATGTAAAATAAACTCACTTCTTTTAATAAATAAACTTCATTTCGGAGGTCCTTCCTTGTATAATTGTATAACTAATAATATGATATAACGATGATTATCTATGTCATTATTATAATACTACCCCCTTTTTTTTTGACAGCATCTAATCTTAGACTACCTGCTTCCTTAAATTGTCCTTTTTAAAATCATCCAGCCTAGGTTCACATTTTATATGAATCCCTTTCCACTCTCTCTTACTGAGGTGCCCCACAGTTCCCCTGGAGTGTGTTCACCCTTGCTGCACCCACATAAATAAGCCTGACTTTATGTATGTATTCATTTAAGGCTCTGCTATGGGCATAACACCAATCAGCTAAGGGATTCAGAAGATGGGTGTATTGTTCACCTCTGTGCAATCTCAGCAGGCACTTCCTGAAGCCCCTTTTCCCTATCAGTCCTTATCTATAATGTGGGAATAGCAAGGACAACACTTCTTTGTATGGTTTCAAGGACCAAATGAGGAGATAATAGTTTACACATTTAAAAAAATGCTATCTACATTTTAGTTGCTAATGTTAACATATTTTATTATCCTATTCTTTAGACAAAACTATATTTCGACTCACCCTATTGCCCACTGGGCACTCACCTTTTGCACTCAGTTTTGCTGGTAGAAAATACCGCCTTCTACACTGCCTCCCAGAGATAAGGTTGATTGTTTAATATGTCATCAATGCTTTATCAGTTAATTAGAGAAGCAGTGCTCAAAAATCAATTGCTATGGTTTCTCCACATACCATAGTGGAGAATGCATCAAAATCTCTGGGGATGGAACCCAATAGTTTACATGCTTTAACAGTAGCCATCTTCCTAAGCAAACAGGAGAGATCTTACTCAAGGTCTAGATAACTGTGCCTGTGACAAATATGTTTCGTCTGTGGCATAAGATCCTACCTTTCAAATCACAGAAAGAAAAAAAAAGTTCATAAGTTCAAACCATTAACAAATAACTGAAACATTAAAAAAATTTCCAAAATATACTCAGAGTATTTCAAGAGAAAAACAGTCATAAGAAACATGAAAAGTATTTTTTATTTCAAAAATGTTATAAACAATTACTCAGTTATAATTTATGACATGTCTAGTAGACTGAGTCTACATATTCTGAAGAATTACAGAAAATATTGATGGACCTGGATGAAGAGGGCCAGAAAAGTAGTTTGATTAGATTTTAGGTCATCTCAACTGCTCAGGTGAGAAAATCTGCCTTCTATCAACTTGTGTGCCAATGTTATGAATGTCCATTATCTGTAAAAGAATTCTTATATTTTCTCTTTGCCTTTTTGGGGGGAGGTAATTTTGTTTGTTTCTTTGTTTTGTTTCCTGCAGGGATTTTTTTTAATGTCTGTGTGTCTAAAATTATAGGAATAAGGACATCAGTTCTCTGTGTGTTTGTGCTGACATACATCTCCCTTTTAATTAAGGAAGAATACAAATTAGCTATTTATAACATTTGTACATACAGTCTTTGTTGCTGTGACCAATTTTTTTAGATACCTTTTGAGATTAATTGTTACTTGTGTTCATTATAGAAATACCCCTCAGTTATATGTAAAGAGAAGACATACATAAAGATATAAAGAATGAAAACTGTCTTTCCATGCTTAAGAATGCTGAAAACGCTGACTTCTAAATAGCTATACTGGCTTGTATGGCAACTACATGAAGTTGCTTGAATATGGGTTTTACATCTTGAGTTTTGGAGTTGGAAAACAGATGGAATGAGAGTATCCATTACTTCTGGCTTTGTGATATCCTATAATTATCACCCTAAAATAGGTTCTGAGTGCATAGTTTTTCACTGTTTTGTTTTTTGGAAGAAATAACAAAATCCCAAATAAATATACAAAATAGGCAAGTCAAGACATAAACAAAATTTGAAGGACTTGAGAAATGATGTTTAGTCCTAGAGTGAGGCCCTTGCTTATCTTACAACCCCACAAAATACATGTCACACAGGACAGCACATAGTGAAAAGAAGAGAAATCTAGTCATCTGCTCCTGAGTTTCCTTGCTTGCCCAAGAATTTGGAGGTCCTTCCATGTTATAAGCATAAAATAATTTCTTATAAAATCTATTGGTATCGTTATTCCTTCAGATATTTATAAATCAGTTTATAAATCTCTGAAATTTAAAAGTCCCTATTCTGATTGTCTTAATCAAGAGTGATAAGCACTTATTGAATCTGGAATAGAGAATTCCATAATTTCCAGAGACAAGAAAAATTGATCATTTTGTGCTTTAAATATGTAAGCCACATGATGAATGCCCTTTTAACATAAACTGTCTCCTCATGCTGTGATAATTCAATGGTGATATCTAATTTCTGGATGAGAAAAAAGTGATCTTGGGAAATCAGTAGTCATACAATTATACTAATAAAATCCCAGAAATATTACACTGCTTGGAAACTAAGTATAAAGGGAAGACTCTGAGTTCATAAATACTTCTAGTTCAGATAAATGCTTGGGCAATACTACATTAATACTGGTGTAAAGGCACCTATACATCTTTCCCCTAATTTTGTCAAATCTGGAATAAAATGTAAGAATGGCATATTAATTTTTGTAACACTTGGGTTTGTTTTTCTCGTGGAAACTGTAATTATTTTGAGCTTTCTAATTTTCTATTCTGTTTATAAGAGGTCATATAGTTATCATTGTTTCCACAAAAAATATTTGAAGTTATAAAGATGCAATCATATTTGGGACTTAATACTAATGTTTGGAAGCATTGCTCTCTGTGGCTATCAGCTAGGGCTTGATATCATATGGAATCATTCTTCTATCTATGCTTTCTGAGTATTTCAGACTCTTGTCACTTCAATATAAGTCACTCCAACTTCCAACTACCAGCACCTGTGCTTCTTTGCCTAAGAGCTTTTGCTTGTTTGCTTGGGTGTTTTGTTGTTTGTTTTTGCCACCAGAGCCTGTGTGCTGTCTGTGTAGCAGGCTATAAGAGCCAGGGAACTGATGCTCTCTGGGAACAGCCTTCATTCAATACTGACGGGAACTGATGAAAAATTATTCCTACTCCTTTGCTTCTTGAATGTGATACCACTGAGGCTTGTGCTTTACACTGACTTGCAAAAATTTATATGCAAAATTGAGCTCCATTGACCATTCGCCGCGCCCCCTCCCCTGCCCCCCGTGATACCTGACATGTTAAAGCATCGTTTAATTGCCTGTCCTTCCTTGCATCCCTTCCCTGATCCTGCTTTCGTCATTCCCAGATAAACTACTTGAGCCTCCATGTTTGGACATCTGCCTCTGGAGAAACTACGTCAGAGGGTAGCATGGGCAAAGACCTTCTCTCTGACATGCATTTTATCAGTAATTGTATTAGTCTGTTTTACAGTAATTGTATTACTCTGAGATATCAAACCAAAATGTAATTTATAGCATTTTACATAGACTTTACAGTCATTGATCATTTTAAGGTGATTAAAAAGTAAACTTTGATTATTTGGACAATTTCCAAAGGAGATAAAAATCCACAAAAAGAGAAATCCAAAGTATTTAGTCATAAAGCAAAGTTTTGCTTACTTTCTCTTTTCTATATAAAAACATAGTAAATTATAAATAAGAGGATAAGTTCAATGTGTTGTGTAAGTCACTTATAATATATTTTAAAATGAGTATATTTTGAAGCTTATGCTTTATTACATTTACATATTTTAAGAAAGTGCAGGTTAATGTGAATTTTCATTATTAATCAAAGTAATGTTTTAAATAATAAAATATTTTTAAAAAACAAGCTCAGAAGAAAATTGTTCTTTTAACAGAAACAATATGTGCCAGTGCATTCTGCCTAAAAATCAGATGTTTATATCTCATTAGACTGTTCTTATTTCCTGAGGCCCCCTTTTTTGGTGACATATTCAAGGGAATGCATCTTTATCTAACTGCTTTCTGTAATTTCTCAAAGGTTATGATATAATAGTTGTGAGTTCACAATAACGTTACTAGAGTCATAATTCAGATAATATGAAGTTAGGCCACTGATTTCTTTTTTTAACTTACTGTTCTTTTGATAAGAATTTTGTCAAGTCATTGAATCATTGTTATAGAAGTTCTCAGCTTCTAAAAAAGATAAAATTTGTAATAATTGTTAATTTTCATCATTCAAAAAATATTGTTTAACAGATTAATTATGTGAACATGACTGTAACCATTTGAGGTCCTGAGGCAGCTACAATTTATAGTCATCTGTTGATGTAATAATAAGTCTCCTCTGATAGCTTTTTGATATTGCCTTTTTTTTTTTTGAGTTGGAGTCTCACTCTTTCGCCCAGACTGGAGTGCGGTGGCCTCCAAAAATGTATATTTAGAAGTCACAATGCCCTATGTGATATTTGGAGATGGGATCTTTGGGGGTAATTTGGGTTAGATGAAGTCATGAGGGTAGGTCTCTTGTGATTGGATTAGTAGTCATGTGAAGAAGTCACCGTGAGAAGGTCTGCAAGCCAGAAACAGGACTCCCACTAAGAACTTAATTGGCCAGCACCTTAATCTTGGACTATTTTCCAGACTGTGAGAAATAAATGTCTCTTGCTTCAGTTACCTAGTCTGCAGTATTTTGTTGCAACAGCCTAAGCAAGACTATTTCAGATTTTGTTAATGAAAAGTGGGGACACTGCTGTAGCAAATACCTAGTCATGTGGAAGTGGTTTTAGAACTAGGTTATTGGCAGATACTAGAAGAGTATTGAGGTTCATGCCAGAAATATGGATGTTAAAGTCGATTCTGTTGAGAACTCGGAAGATAATGAAGAACGGGTTATTGAAAAGTGGAGAAACCAACCTGGGCGACAGAGTGAGGCTGTAACTCAAAAATAGAAAGAGAGAGAGAGAGAGAGAGAGAGGGAGAGAGAGAAAGAGAGAGAAAGAAAACTGGAGAAACGATGATCATTGTTATAAAATGGCAAGTAACTTGCATAAACTGTGTTCTAGTGTTTTGTGTGGAATGTAAAACTTGTGAATAATGAAATTGCATATGTAGCTGAGGCTATTTCTAAGTGAGATGCTAAAAAGATGACTTTATTCCTTCTAATTGCTTATAGTAAAATGCCAGAGAAGAAAGATAAATTGTAGAAGAAACTGTTCAGCTAAATGAAATCAGAACATTGGAAACTTCTCAATGTATACATAATACAGGGAGCAGCATGGGGAGGGAGAGAGATTTCTTCCAAAGACAACACTTGAGAGTGACCCTGAGCAACCATTTGATAAAGAGATTATGGGAGTGACTTAATCAGCCTTTTCAAAAGAAACCAAAAATGAAGATGGGATTATAACAACAAAAACACTGTCCCTTTGAACTAAAGAGGACAGAAAAACTGAGATGAAATGATGTAAGGTTGTCAGACTTCTTACATGAAGCCTACACCATAGGTCTTTTGGGCTAGAAATGTGTGCTGTTCTTTAAGAAAAGGAAGAAGGTGATTTAGAGCTTATCAGGGCCTCAGCTTCAACAAGTCAGATGACCTCTGATGGAATTCTTGGAGGTAAGGCCTTGGGGAAAAAACCATCGACCATCGATCAACAAAGCTGTGGAAATGAGAACGCTGCCTCAGTGGGTCCAGAAGGCAGAGTATCCAACCAAGGACAGTTAAAATCTAGTAGAATTTGCCTTGCTAAGAGTTAAACTTGTTTGGGAACTGTCATCCCTTTCTTTTTTTCCCTTTTTCCCTCTTTTGGAATTAGGGACATATACCACAATTGTATTTAAAAGTGCAGAACTTGTCAGGTTTCACAGAATCAAAGCTGGGGAGAAATTTTGCCTCAGGATGAATCATACCTATCTGATTTAAATATGCTTAGAAAATACTTTGGACTTCAGAGTTGATGCTGGAGTGAGTAAAGAATTTTAAGGTTGTTGGAATGGAATGAATTTTTTTTGCACGTAAGAAGAACACCAATTTTGGGCAGAATGCTATACCCTGAATTGTGTCCCCCCAACATTGATATATTGAATATTACTAATACCCAATGTGTTGGTATTTGGAGATGGGGCCTTTAGGAGGTAATTAGGGTTAGTTGAGGTCATGAGGGTAGAAACCTCATGATGGGATTAGTGACATTAGGGACAGTCAGCTCTTTTTTTTTTCTCATGTGAAAACACCACAGCAGGAAGACAGCCATCTTCAATCTATGAAGAGAGCTCTCACTAGGAAACCAAGTTAGCTGGACCGTGTTCTTGAACTTCCCAGCTTGGGAAATAAATGTCTGTTGTTTAAGCCACCCAGCCTATGCACGGTATTTTGTTACAGCAGCCTTAGCACACTAATGCAATTATCTATCATTTAAATTAGTTCAACAAGGCAAGGCATATCATCTGTATCATAATTATAGTGTAAATATGTTTCAGTTATATCTTACAGTTCATAGTAGTATATTTTATTCATCACAATTCACTGCAAACACTGGTGAAGTATTTGTCAGCAAATTGAGTTTTAAGAAATTTTGTTTCTAGAATAATATGCACTTGTTGAAACAATATACAATAATATAATATACACAATGTTGAAAGTCTTAACACATGCATCACAAAATAGATGAGCAGTTCTGGAAAATTTTCAAATATCCTCACTGGTCATAATATTTCCTTGCCCTCGGGTTAACCAGGGACTGACTCTATGTAATATAGTTGTGCTTTATGGCACAATGAGAGATTCTGTTTTTCCTCCATTATGACCCTGAATAGGTGGCTAACATTATTTTTTTATTGCTCAAAAGCTCCTGCTACAAGTTACAAAGCAGAGGTTGGATCTCTTGGGAGAAAAAACAAATGAGGCTTGTTTCTCAGTCTTGGTAGGAAGGCTTGTAACAAGTACTCTTGGTTGCTTGTACTGGAAATAAAGTCATGAACCCAGCTCAGTACAAGATGACATTGCCTCTGAAGGCAGACGTCTTTCACACAGGGACAGTTTATTTTATGATGTAAACTGTTGACTTAAGACCAGAAGAGCAAGAATTAGTTATGTAGGCCTGAATGGAACTAAAGAAAAGAGTTTAACTGCTCTTTGTCTTGAAATATTGTCAATATTTTTAATGTTATATTTTTCTGGTGGGCTTTTTTTAAAAAAAACACCTCTTTTTTTTTGGTGTATCAGTTTAAGAGGACTAACTGAGAAAAACTGGGATGATACAACTTTTAAGGGGTATCTTCTTCTAACTGATCTCTTGGAATTCATGAATAATATCTCATGAGAAATTGCATATGTATTGTCAATCAGCAAGACCTATGGAAGATGGTTCTTTTAAAAATGTGGCATCTTTTTGATAAATATTGTCAAAAATGGTCAACTATTGATCCAAGTGATTTTTGTATGTGTGTTTTTAATTTTGTATCTAAAGTAGTTATTTGGATAGGATAAAAAATATTTTTTCAACCATATCCATGGTAAAGATGTCAAATTTAAAAGAATATAGCATTTGGTTAACTATGACAGTTCACAATGAAGGACATAAAGGTTATGTTTCATGTATAGGGATCATGACTCAGAAGTTCTTCCATTAAATGACTCTGTTGCTGCTCAGAGACTTACTGAATCCAAACTTACATGTAGTATAAAATGTCATTTCTTGCCAAGTACATTGGTGAATTTGGAGATTCTGATTTCCAGACTTGGAGTGGATGACAAGAAAAGGACAATGAAATTATAGTTCACATGAGAGATATAGTGAGTAAATAATTCTAGGTGATTTAAAAAGCCTCTAGACTTGGTATATTGTAGTTCCAGTATAGTTCCAGTTTTGTTAACCGTGCCACAAGGATATTTTTATATATTTGTCAATATCTTTGGATGCTCCTTTATAAATGAAAATATCATGTTTGGATAATTCTTGCAATATTTGAAACTTTATTATTTTTATTATATTTGCTATGGTGACCAATGATCAGTGAACTTTGAGGTTACTAGTGTAACTGTTGCTGGATGCCACAAACTGTTCTCATATAAGATAGCAAACTTAATATGTGTGTGAATTCTTACTACTCTTCTGACTGGCCATTTCCCCATCTCTCTCCCACTCCTCGGGCCTTCCTGTTCTCTTAGACACAATAATATTTAAATTAAGTCAATTAATAACCCTACAATGGTGTATAAGTGCCCAAGTAAAAGGAAGTGTTGCATGTCTCTAACTTTAAATCAAAAGATAGAAATGATTAAGTTTAGTGAGGAAAGCATGTCAAAGCTGAGATTGGTCAAAGGCTAGATTTCTGTAGCCGAGTTGTGACTACAGAGGAAAAGTTGTTGAAGGAAATTAAAAGTGCTACTCCAGAGGACACGAGTCATAAGAAAGCAAAACAGCTTTCCTGCTGATATGGAGAAAGTTTTCATGGTATGAATAGATGATCAAACCAGTCATAATATTCCTTCAGTCAAAACCTCATTCAGAACAAGGCCTTTACTCTCTTCAGTTCTATGAAGATTGGGAGAGAAAGCTACAGAAGAAAAGTTTGAAGCTAGTAGAGGTTGGTTCATGAAATTAAGGAAAGAAGCCATCTCCCTAACATAAATGTACGAGGTGAGGCAGCAAGTGCTGATGGAGAAGTACAGCAAGTTATCCAGAAGATCTACCTGAGATAATCAACGAAGGTGGCTACACTAAACAACAGATTGTCAATGTAGATGAAGTAGCCTTCTACTGGAAGAAGATGCCATCTCATAGCTAGAGAGAAGTCAGTACCTAACTTCAAAAATTCAAAGACAAGCTGACACTGTGGTTAGGGGCTAATGCAACTGATGACTTTAAATTGAAGCTGATGCTGATTTGTCATTAGAAAATCCTAAGGCCCTTAATAATTTTGCCACATCTACTCTGCCTACGCTGTATAAGTGAAACATCACAGCTTTGGATGGCAACATATCTGTTTAAAGCCTGGTTTACTGAATATTTTAAGCCCACTGTTGAAAGACACCTACTACTTAGAAAAATACAAAAAAAAAAAAAAGATTGATTTCAAAATATGACTTATCATTGACAATAGACCTAGTAATCCAAGAGCTCTGATAGAGATGTTTAAGGAAATTAATATTGTTTTCATGCCTCTAACACAACATCTATTTTGAGGCCTGGGGTGTAATTTCAACTTTTGAGTATTATTGTGTAAGAAATATATTTTGTAAGGCTATAGTTGCCATAGATAGTGAGTTGTCTGGTGGATCTGGGCAAAGTAAATTGGGAACCATCAGGAAAGAATTCACCATTCTAGTTGCCATTAAGACCATTCATGATTCATGAGAGGAGTTCAAAGTATCAACAATAACAGAACTTTGGAAGAAGTTGATTTCAACCCCCATGAATGACTTTGAGGGGTTTAAGACTTCGGGGAAGGAAGTAACTACAGATGTGGGGGAAATGGCAACAGAATTAGAAATAGATGTGGAGACTGAATATATAACTGGATTGCTGGAATCACATGACAATACTTTAATGGATGAGAAATTGTGTTTTTGTTTGTTTGTTTTGAGACAGGATCTCACTCTGTCACCCAAGCTGGAATGCCATGGCATGATCACAGCTTACTGCACCCTCAAACTCCTGGCCTCAAGTGATTCTTCTGCTTCAGCCTCCTGAGTAGTTGGGATTACAGGTGTAATGCCAATTACATGCCCAATTAGTTTTTTAAATTTTTTTATTTTTTGTAGAGATGAAGTTTCACTATGTGGCCTAAGCTGGTCTTGAACTCCTGGCCTTAAGCGATTTTTTCACCTCAGCCTTCCAAAGTGCTGGGATTACAGGCTTGAGTCACTATGCCCAGCTAGGAATTGTTTTTGTGGATGAGCAAAGAAAGTAGTTTCTTGAAATGAAATCTACTGATGAAGATGCTGTGAATATGGTTGAAATTACAAGAAAGATTTTAGAACATTTCATGAACTTAGTTGATGAAGCAACAGCAAGGTTTGAGAGAACTGACTTCAATTTTGAAAGAAATTCTGCTGTAGCACCACATGCTGCAAAGAAATACTTCATGAGAGGAAGTGTCCCTTAATGCAGCAAATTTCATTGTCTTATTTGAAGAAATGGCCACAGTCACCCCAACATTTGGCAACCATCACCCTGATCAGTCAGCAACCATCAACATTGAGGCAAGAACCCTCCATCAACAAAAAGATTAGAACTTGTTGAAGTCTCAGATGACCATTAGCATTTGTTGGCAGTAAAGTATATTTAATTAAGGTATGTCCTTTGTCTTTTTAGACATAATGTTATGCACACTTAATAGACTACAGTACCGTATAAACATAACTTTTATATGCACTGGGAACCCAAAAACTGTGTGTGACTCATTTTATTGTGATATTTACTTCATTGTGGTAATCTGTAACTGAACTCACAATGTCTTTAAGGTATGCTTGTACATGAATATAGTTAGCTGCATTTTTATTATTCAGCAATTTTTCCTAAGTGTCAATTACGTGGCCAGCACTTTCGGAGTGCTTGTAATATATCAGTAAACAAAGCAGACAAACATCCCACTCTTATGGAGCTTGAATTTTAGCAGCTTCGAGTGAAAAAAAGAAACCTACAAGGCATAGCAATGATAGTAAATATATAAGTAATCTAGGATGTAGTAAAAAATGATATCGAAGGAAGGAAAAGCAGAACAAAATAAATGGTATAGGAGTGGGGGGAGTGGAATGGTCCACCATTTACATGAGGTGATTTGGATAAGCCTCATTGAGAAACTAATATTTTGAACACATACTTGGAGGAGGTAAGAGATTTAACTACGTGGCTACCAGGGTGCAAAAACAATTCAGGCAAAATTACTAGCTAGAGCAATATCTTACGTTAAGAACATGATAGGTGTTTTCAAGGAACAACAAGATCACCAGTGTGGTGGGAGTAGCTTGAGCAAGAGGGAGAGAAGGTTGGAGACATCCCTGGAAATGAGTCAAGTGCTTATTGTGAAACTGAGGGTCATAATTGACTAATATCTTAAAGGAGTAATTCCATCTGATAACAAAATACCATCCGTCATTACAAGGGTAGAAGAAGCAGGGATAACATTTAAGAAGGAATTACAGTGATCCAGGTGGTATGTGATATGACATGAATCCTGAACCATGTAGTGGTAATGGAAGCAGGAAGAGAAAAAGAATATATGTATATATTCTTTTTATGTCTCCCACAAAACCCAGAATTTATTTATAAATTTGTGTATTTGTTCTTCCATGTTTAAACTTCAGTCGCCTTCAAAGTACTCTGCATTTGATGCAATACACCTATCAAGATGTTTTTTCACTGCTCAAAACAACTTTTGAACTTGTCAGTTTTGATGCCTTTTAATACTTCTGCCTTTTTTTGTTTCACCACTTCCACATCAGCAAAACATTTTCCTTTGAGGAATTTTTTCATCCGAAGAAACACAAAAAGTTACTCATGGTGAGATTGGGTGAATAAGGAGAGTGGAGCCTGGGGTCATGCCGTTTTTGGTCAAAAACTGTTGAATACTCAGCACAGTGTGGGCAGGTGTGCTTATAAATCACCCATTAAGAAATGGGCAAATGTGTTGAAAGAATCTCCTCCCCAAAACTCACTGAAGCTGAATGCAGCCTCTCACAACAATACTAGCTGGCACACTGATGCCAAGGGTTCCTAAAACACTTACCTAGCAGTGAAATCCTGTACTATAAGGGGCCCACCCTCCAAAAAATAATCCCAGTTTTATATGTAACATATACACACACACTGAACTCCAGTAATATCAAATACACTTTTAAAATCTTACTGGAACATTTATATTATTTAGTATTTACATTAAACATTATTTGCACACAGAATAAATTCTTTAACAAATAAATAGTATACAAATAAATTTGGGTTAAAGAGGAAACAAAACTAAATATATATTTTTTCAAAATAAGCAGTCAAATGACATCTTCAGATTTATGGAGTTCAGTTAAAGCCCTTTCTAAGGAAAAGGCATCTATATTAATAAAAATTTTAAGTGTAAACATTATTGAGAAACACACTCAAACTTAAGATTCTAGAAAATGGGCCTGGTGCAGTGGTTCATGCCTGTTAATCCTAGCACTTTGGGAGACTGAAGTGGAAGGATTGCATGAGCCCAGGAGTTTGAGACCAACCTAGACAACATAGTAAGACCTCATTTCTATAAAAAATAAATAAATAAAAATTATCTGGGTGTGGTGGCACACGCCTGTAGTTTCAGTCACACAGAAGACTGAGGCAGGAGGACTGCTTGAGCCAGGGAGTTTTAAGCTGTGATGAGCCATGAGTGTACCACTGCACTCCAGTCTGGGCAACAGAGTGAGACCACAATTCAAAAAAGAAAAAAAAAATTCTAGAAAACAAATGCCAGAGGAAACTAAAAGAAAACAAATAGAAGAAATTAATCAAAATAAAACAATTTATTAAGTTGAAAAGCAGCAAAAAAATTACTAATACATCAATGAGAAAATTATTTGAAGAAAATCAATAAAGTAGGCAAAACATCAGTTAACCTAAATAAAGGAAATCTAAAAATCTAAACCCTAGATTCTAAACAATCTAGTTTCATAGTAGAAATAGGAAGGTAAGTAATGCATAAAGAGAGGGAGTGATTACAGAGCTCTCCTATAAAAATCCCAGGCCCAGATAAATTCACACAGGAAGTGTTCCACAGATTAGATAAGTCTAAGGCAGCATAAGTTGTCCAGTAGTATAAACTAAGGAAGAAAATATCTAAATTCAATGTATAACACTAGAATAACTTGGATCCTTAAGCCAATGAAGATTACACTGAGCAGGAAAGCTACAGGCTAACCTTCATTATAAATATTAATGTGGAAATCCTAAGAAAAATATTATCAAATAAAATTCAATAAGTTATGGAAAAGAAAAGACATCATGCCAAAGTGAGATTTATTCCTGGGATGCAAGAGTGGCTTCAATATGCGGGAATCTTTAGGTATAATCCACTGTACTGATAACTCTAAGGACAAAAATTATAAGATCATCTCCACTGATGCAGAATAAGCATGGGACAAAGTCCAACAGGCTTTTGGGATTAAAAAATAAAAACAGGAAATCATACATATGGCCCTCATACAAAGTATATGTATAGAGACCAATGGGAAAACTGAACTTGTGTTAAGAAAATAATAGTTAGCTACTGTAGCTGGAGCTTGGAGTATGAACCTAAAGAAATTAGATTAGTTAAGTAGTTAGGGAAAGATCATAGGGGCCTTGCAGGATATGCTGGCAACATTAGAGATTTATCTTGATATTAGGAAACTGTTAAGTGCGATCAGCAGGGAATTTGAATGATTGATTTTGGATTTTGTGAAGCTCGCCATTTCCATATGTGGACTACAGAGGAATAAAAGTGAGGCAATGAGAAATATTGGGAGGTTAATGCAATCATGTTGACCTGAATTATAGATATCTGTAGGCCATGGAGTGTGAGTAGAATTCCTGAGCACTCTGTAGGACCTTGATAAACACAGTCCTTAATCCACAGGCATAACAAAATAACCTGAATAAAGTGGAATGGTCTGATATTATTTAAAAATCATTAAGGATCTTATAATAACTTGAGGTCAGTGTTATTGGTTATAAAAATATTTTACAGTTATAGAGAGTAATATAATATTAAGCAATAGGAAATTTATCTCATAGCTTCTTTTTTATATTCCACTGGGATGTAAAATGTGATTTTTGTTTTAGTTAATGTTTTCTTGTTTTTTAAAAAAAATACTTTAAATGTTGTAATTTTTATTTGTATAGTTCAAATAGGTGTGGAAACAACATATGAAGTACTCTTTTTTTTTTAATTTTTTTTTAATTTTTTTATTGTGATATTGAGGGGTACATTTAAGGGTTAGGTACACAAATATATCTCATTCAGGCACCCTTGTTTGTAAGAAGTGTCCCCCCATCCCCAGACAGGTATTTACTGCCATTAAGTACTCTTTTTAAACTAACAAATAAACAAAGATGATTGCACTTAGACATGCAAAAAA
>CAUYQG010071387.1:0-26368 GCA_963574415.1 Tarsius wallacei | reverse complement strand
GGAGTTGGCAAATACTTTTTCCCAGTCTGAGGACTGTCGCCCTGCTCTCTTGATGGTTTCTTTGGCTTTGCAGAAGCTTGTCAGTTTAATGAGGTCCCACTTGTCTATCTTATCTCTTATGGCCTGTGGGTTTCGAGTTTTGTTCAGGAAATGGATGCCAGTTCCAATTTCCATAAAGGTATGTCCTGCATTTTCTAAGGTTCTTATGGTTTGAGGTTTTACATTTAGGTCTTTGATCCATTTGGAGTTAATTTTTGTGTATGGGGATAGATAGGGGTCCTGCTTCAATCTTCTGCATATGGTCAGTCAGTTTTCCCAGCACCATTTACTGAATAGGTTCTCCTCTCCCCAGTGGTAGGTGGTGGAGGCTTTGTCAAAGATGAGTTGGTTTTGAGAAATTGAGGTTTTGCTTCTGGAATCTCAATTCTATTCCATTGGTCTATATGCCTGTTCCTGTACCAATACCAAGCTGTTTTGATTATTGTAGCTTTATAGTAAAATTTGAAGTCTGGTAATGTGATACTACCTGCTTTTTTTTTTTTTGCTGAGGATCATTCTGGCTATTCTTGGTCGTTTGTGTTTCCATATGAATTCGTGTGTTGTTTTTTCTAGGTCTGAGAAGAATGTTGCTGGTAATTTGATGGGTATTGCATTAAGTTTGTAGATTGCCTTAGGTAGGATGGACATCTTCACAATGTTGATTCTTCCAATTCATGGGCATGGGATATTTTTCCACTTGTTTGTGTCATCTTTGATTTCTTTGAGCAGTGTTTTGTAGTTTTCATTGTAAAGGTCTTTCATGTTTCTGATTAGGAAGATGCCGAGGTATTTCACTTTTTTGTGGCTATTGTGAATGGAATTATGTTTTTTATTTGGGTTTCTGTTTGTTTATTATTGGTATATCAGAGGGTTTTCATAACCTTTTCCTCAAAGGCCTTTTTGCTGGGCATGATGGCTCACACCTGTAATCTCAGCACTTTGGGAGGCAGAGGAGAGAGGATTGCCTGAGCCCAGGGATTTAAGACCAGCCTGGGCAACTTGGCAAGACCTCATCTCTACAATAAATCAAAAAAATTAGCTGGGCATGGTGGTGCACACCTGTGGTTCCAGCTACTTGGAAGGCTGAGACAGAAGGATCGCCTGAGTCTAGCAGGTCAAGGCTGTGGTGGCCGTAAGCGTGCCACTGCATTCCAGCCTGGGTGACTGAGTGAGACTCCAACTCAAAACAAACAGACAAACAAACAAAAAGCACAAAGGCCTTTTCATACCTATTCTTCAGACCTGGAGCATCTTGGACTTATCACTTGATTATTTTAGAGGGTAAACTTGATTTTGCAGAGGACTAAACAATGAAAAAAGCACATTTTTTTCCTAATTTTATTTTTCAAATTATGTAGAAAAAGCAACTGGATTGGCATGCAACTCTATGAACTTTAACACATACAAGTGGGGGACCCAAAACAACTGGAATTTATTTATAAAACATTGTGTACTTATTCTTACATGTTTAAACTTCAATCACCTTCAAAGTATTCTTCATTTCCCGCAATACACCTATGGAGATGCTTTTTCCACTGCTCAAAACAGCTTTTGAACTTGTCAATTTTGATGCCTTTTGGTGCTCCTGCTGTTTTATGTTTTGTCTTTTCCACGTAGGCAAAACATTTCCCTTTGAGGACTTTTTTCATCGGGGAAATAAACAAACAAAAAGTCACTGGGGCAAGATCAGGTGACTAGGAAGGGGAGGGCTCAGGGCTTATGCCATCTTTGGTCAAAAACTGCTGAACACTCAGCGTGGTGTGGGCAGGTGTGTTGTCATGGTGGAAGAACCAGTCATCTGTTTGCCACAACTCAGGACATTTCTTCTGTAAATTCTGCAAACTTCTCAAAACTTCCAGATAAAATCTTTGATTGACTTCTTGATACAGAGGAACAAATTTCGAGTATACTGCAAGGGGTCTGCCCTCCAAAAGATAGTTCCATTTTGGGGGGTCCACCGCTTGTATGTAGATTTGCATAAACTACAATCAGAATTCAGAGCCATTCCTTTATTCCCACAACTCCCTCATGCTACCCCTTTGTAGTTATGCTGGCAATCACTGATATGTTCTCTATCACTATAGTTTTGTCTTTTTAAGAATATCATATTAATGGAATCACATAGAGGGTAACTTTGAAACAAGCTTCTTTCACTCAGCATAATGTCTTGGAGATTCATCACATCGTTGCATCTATCAATAGCTTACTAAAGTACATATTTTACTCAAAATTGCTCCCCAATGTTTTTCAGATTAGTTTTATAAGCAAGCTTTGTGATAGTGTAGCAACAGTATAATTTATGTACAGTACACTTCAGTCAAATAACTGACACTTATTTGCATGTTTCTCTTATCTAGTTCTTATTTTATTTTAGGAATGTGGGGTATGAGTGAGAATTAACTACATAAGTAGGTTGCATGCAGGTGAAGTGTGAGCTTCTTTTTTTAATTTTTTTTTACTTTAAAGTTGTGGAGTACAATTCAGGGTTAGGTATAGGTCATGTGTAGGTAGTTTGGCCTCACTTTGGACCCCACTTCACCTGGTTTGAGATCAGGTACCCTTACTGATGAGGCGTGCCCCTTCTTCCTCCCCTGGCAGTTTTCCACTACTGCCAATCCCTTTCTTATAGTATTATGATAAATGTTAGGGTCCGCTTATGAGTGAGAACATGTGGTACTCAGTTCTTTGTTTCTGTGATAGATCACCGAACATTATAGTCTCTAAGTTAATAAAAGTTGCTGAAAAGCTCATATTTTTGCTCTTGTTTATGACTGCATAATATTCCATCATTTATATGTACCACAATTTTAAAATGCTGTCCTATTTCGATGGGCAGCATGGTTAGTTCCATGTTTTTGCTATTGTGAATAATACTGCAGTAAACATGTGTGTGCAGGTATCTTTTTCATACACTGATTTGAGTTCCTCCAGGTATATTCCCAGAAGGGGGATTGTGGGATTGTATGGAGGGTCGATTTTTAGATCTTTTAGGAATCGCCAAGCTGTTTTCCACAGAGGTTGCACTAGTTTGCACTCCCACCAACAGTGTAGAAGTGTTCCCTAAGTGTGGGCTTCTAACTGGCCCTCACTATCCCTGGAAGTGGACCAGGTACCCTTTGTGGTGTCACGTGCTCCCACCCTCCTGCCTCCCTTCCTCCCTTAGCAGTGCCCAGCAACTGCCAATCCCTCCCTTGCGCTAATGTGATCAGTGTTCAGGTCCCACTTATGAGTGAGAAAATGCAGTACTCAGTTCTTTGTTTCTATGACATCACTAAGTATGATGGTCTCCAACTTCACCCAACTTTCTTCAAAGTCCACGATTTCGTTCTCCTTTATCACTGCATAATACTTCATTGTGTATATGTACCATATTTTCTTTATCCAGTCCACTTTTGATGGGAAGTACTTATCTGGTTCTTAATCTGTTCCTTCTGATGAAAAATTTTTGAAAGGCAACAAGTAAATAGTAATTTCCAAACAAGCATTATTTTAGATTTCTAAAACCAGAAACTAGCATCTTGGACTGCTTCTCAGGAACTGGGGAAACTTCCAGGACAGAAGCAGCTAACAGAGTTCTGTACATACACGTGGTTCTTGCTTAGAAGTCTCTGTGTGATCCTAGAGCCAGTCCCAAAAACAGTAGCAGGTACAATTGCCTCAGGAAGTAATGTTTTAAGTTTATAAACTGCCCCCCACAAGTGCCCCCAAATGTCTCTTGCTAAGATTTAATCATGTCTGAGCTTTCCACCATTTGAATGACCATTTGGGCTAAGGAATTCCAGAAGACCTCTCTAAAAATGCAGATGTGTGACTTATGATGTTATTCCATTATGAAGTTGGGCCCTGAAGGATTAGAACAATACCTTTTGATTTGGGATGTGAGAACGGAGTGGAATGGTGCTCAGTGATAAGGAATGGGAACTGCAGCTGTAATTAATAAATGGGACAGGGAGTGAACCTGCCCAACCAGGTGTCAGCAGAGAATCCTGAAGCCCAGAGAGGTGGACCAGAAGGAGAGGAAAGTGCTAAAGTAGGGTTGGGTCACGCTGAGAACAAACTTTGCCTGTTTCATAAATATGCCTGCATCATGCCCTGGTGGACCCCACTATGGAGCTGGATAGCTAGATGCCTGTTTGTTTCTCCCTTATCAACCTACCACATAAACACTAAGTAAAGATTTGAAAACAAATTCAACAACAACAACAAAAGTTTATTAATTCAGTATACTTAGCCAAAACTAGGAATAAGGGCACCTTCTGATATTCTTTATCTATTTCCCCTTTATTTATTCTTTATCCATTCCCCCTTCTTTTGTTTTTACAGCCTTTTCCATTTCTCCCCATAAGTAAGCACCCTTGAGGTCCTGCTTGTAAAAGAAACTCAATTGTCAAGCATTTAAGACTGCCAGTTTCTATAAGGGAAGGGATTCAGTCTCAGGAGGCAGAATTTATCCTGAAACTGAGGGCAATAGGAAAATTCTTGCACGCTGCATTCAGAAGTAAGCTTCCCTTCTGCCCATAGGTAACCAAGGTCTTGGTCTTTTTCACCAATGTTATTTTACAGTTCGCCCCCCACAGACACATAAACTAATAAAGTAAGAGTATGTCCAGTAACAATCAAATTCTGTCAATTAGCCAATGCCCAACAGTTGGTAAATTAATAGATTGTGCTCAAGTTGACACTTTTTCAATCTAAGGGTCCATAAAACAGATGACTGCTTGTTCTATTTATATATAAGTGGATCTTAGTATATCAAAAGGATGTTTAAAACAACAAAAGCATAATTAAAAGCACAATTTATCACCTTGATTCTTAACAGATTCAAACTATACAATAACAGCAGCCCTCAGTTAATAAGCAAAAAAAAAAAAACAGTTTGACAGTGGAAGTATTGAAGCAGGCACAGTCATTCCTGAAGGGTTCTGGTCATGACACCTGTACACCAAGCAGGTGTGTTTAGGTGTGGCTTAGGAAGCGGAAGATCTGAGCATGAAGATATTACAAATCTTTTCAAATCATAAAGTCATAAAGGAATTGCTATTTGAGAAAGAGCAGAAATAAAATACACTTAGGAAGCTAGTAAGGCATGTTGAGAACCAAATGAGAATGAGAAAGAAATGCATCTTTAGAGTTGGTGCAGTCAGGAGTCTCATGTTGAGGCATGAATATTTTCAACTGGGGCAGCAACCTCCCCTCCATTTTTGTTGATCTAATTTTCCGTTTCAGTTGTTCCTTCTCTGTACCCAGCCCCCCTGTGGGACTGCACGCTAATTATCTCATGGTGGTGATGCCATCTGCTGAAAAAGCTGGCAGCTAAGCAATTTCCATCTTCCAAAATTGTGGCCTGCCTCTACCTGCCCTGGTACAAGAAGCAGAAAGCAGTGTGTTGTCCCCCAGACTCTGCTTCAGGGACTGAATCAGCTTGAATTAGATTGAAGCAGAAACTTAGAACTTATCCAGTTTCCTAAGCTGGAGCTTCTGCCTGTGGTATTACATACTGAAGTTTTGGGATTCAGTCTGTGTCTGCATGATGCCTACGTGGTAGACCAGAGTAGCAAGCATGTGATGATCATGGTTCTGGATCTGATGTAAAGGAACCAATTAATTTCTTGGCCATTTCTTTTACCTCTATCACTGGCCACCTAGGCACACTTAAAACCTGTTTGGTCACAAGAGGGTGAGAGGGGGTATAGATGATTCAGAATAATCCCGTCTTCAACCCTGATAGAAGAACGGAAAGGACACAGTTTACTCGTAGATCAGTTGTACCATCTTTTCATGAAAAGGACAGCTGATCTTTATTCCAACCCCCCTCTAAAAGTATTTTAAACATCACAGTAGAAGCTAAGAACATAGGCATTACATTGGGAAGTTGTTCTGAACTGGCAATATGGAAGAAGGTAGACAGGGTATGCTGTCCCTAGTCTAATTTTCTTCCAGTTAAGTTTGGGAAGTTTGGTAAGAATAGTTGGTGAGTTGGGAACAGTACTTAAACACCCTTTCTTTCACAAATATTAAAATATGCTTAATGCATTGTGACAACTGTGAGAGAAGCTTTGAAGAGAGAACAATATTCACTATCTCCTCAAAGTTAGCAGGGATGGATAGTAAATCTTGATTTGACTAGGGAAAGAAAGGTGATTTGAGTTTCCTCCTTTTGAGCCATTGACTTGATTTCAAGAAGGAACAGCCTTACTGTTATAGAGCTGAACAGATACTAATAGCAAGAAGTCTATCACATCTTCCCCTTTGACTCTCATTTCCTTTTACTTACGATATTTTGTGATTGTTTGGTATTTTTAGAATCTTTTCTTTTATTATGAGCTTGAAAAGAATATAGTTAGCCTCTACCCATTTATATTAATGTGGGAGAGCAGTGATATGGCTATAAGAAAAGTATGGATAAACCAGAAGTCAAAGAATCATAAGCAATTCCAACTGGAGGAGCCATAGAAGCAATTGAGGCCAGTTCTTTTACTTTTATTTATTTATTTATTTATTTATTTATTTTTAGTTGGAGTCTCACTCTGTCACCCAGACTGGAGTGCATCAGCCTTCCAAGTAGCTGGAACTACAGGCACGTGCTACCACGCCCGACTAATTTTTTGATTTATTGTAGAGATGAGGTCTCACCAAGTTGCCCGGGCGGGTCTCGAACCCGCGGGCTCAGGCAATCCACTCACCTCAGCCTCCCAAAGCGCGGGATTACAGGCTGAGCCACCGAGCCTGGCTTCTTTTACTTTTATATATGGAGAAATAGAAACTCAGACAAGGAAGATGGCAGATCTCATGATTCCCATTCCTCTTCTCTTTCAATGATATGATATATGACTTTATTGCTTTAAAGGCTATAAGCTGGCATTCCTGGGGCATGTAAACATAGCCAGCTTGATATTAAAGGAAATAGATCCGAGCCATACAAATAGTAGGAAAAGCAAGGCCCAAATTAAACATTCATCCTGAATGATCAGATCCAGAGTTGATTCTAGTTTTTGTTGTTAAGTGTTGGCATTCTCCGGGATTCTGTCCTTGGTCCTCTTTTCTTCTATTAAGTGTAGCTCTACGTTCAGGGTTGGTCTGTCTGGTAAATGTAAGACTAACTCTGAATTGGCCTTCCTGCCCCTGGCAACCTCCATCCTAACTTTTTGCCTCTATGAATTTGACTATCTTTGATTCCAAATATACATAAGATCATACAGTAATTCTCTTTTGTGCCTTGTTTATTTCACTTAGTATAATGTTCTCCAGCTCCACCCATGTTGTTGCAAATGGCAGAATTTCGTGTTTTTAAAAATAATATTCCATATATCTGTCCTCTCTCCTTCCCTCCCTCCTTCCCCTTCCATCTATATATCACATTTTCTTTAGCCATTCATTCATCGAAGGACATTTAGGTTGTTTCCATATCTTGGCTACTGTGAATGCTGTTGCAATGAACATGGGAGTGCAGATCTCTCTCCAACATACTGATTTTATTTCCTGTGGATATATACCCAGAAGCAGGATTGTTGGATCATACGGTAGTTCTATTCTTATATTTTTGAGGAATATCCATACTGTTTTCCATAATGGTCATATATTTTCACCAGCAGTATACAAGATTCCCCTTTTTCTACATCTTCACCAACACCTGCCTTTTGTCTTTTTAATAATAGCCATTATAACTGGAGTGAGGTAATATCTCATTGTGCTTTTGATTTTCATTTCCCTGATGATTAGAGATACTGAGTACCATAGTGTATATCTATTGGCCATTTAAATTCCTTCTCTTGAGAAGTGTATATTTAGGCCCTTTACCCAATTTTTAGTTTGTTTGTATTTTTGGTATTGAGTTGTATGAGGTCCTTAATATTTTGGATAGTAATCCATCATCAGATACATGGTTTGCAAATATTTTATCCCATTCCATAGGTTGCCTTTTCATTTTGTTGTTTCCTTTGTTATGCAGAAACTTTTTAGTTTGATGCAGTCCCACTTTTCTATTTTTCTGTTTTGTACGTGCTTTTGGTATCATATCCAAACTATTATTGCCAAGACCAATGTCAAAACTTTTTTCTCTATATTTTATTCTAATAGTTCTATAGTTTTAGGTTTTATGTTTAAGCAGTGCAACCTGAGTTGATTTTGTGTATGGCATAAGCTAAGGGGTCTGTCTTAGTCTGCTTTCTGCTGCTATAACAGAATACCACAGATTAGGTCATTCATAAACAATTGAAGTTTATTTGGCTCATGGTTCTGGAGGCTGGGAAGTCCAAAAGCATGGTGTCAGCATCTGGCTAGGGCCTTCACACTCCATCATTTTATGACAGAAGGGCCAACGAGCTTACGAGAGAGAGAGAGAGAGAGAGAGAGAGAAAGGGGCTGAACTCAGATGATAACTATTCACTCCCATGATAATGGCACCAATAAATTTACCCTCATGACATACTCACCTCTTAAAAGTCCCACCTCTTAATAGAATCACAATGGCAATTAAATTTGAACATGAGTTGTGGAGGGGATATTCAAATAATAGCAGGTTCCAATTGCATTATTCTGCATGTGGATATCCAGTTTTTCCAATACCATTTGTTAAACAGACTATTCTTTCCCCTGTGTGTATTCTTGGCATCCTGTTGAAGATCAGTTGACCATAAATGTGTAGGTTTATTTCTGGGTCCTCTATTCTGTTACTTTAGCTTATAAGTCTGTTTTTATGTCAATGTCTTACTGTTTTGATTATTATGGCTATGTAATATAACTTAAAGTCAGGAGGTGTGATACCTCCAGCTTTCTTCTTCTGGCTTAATATTGCTTTGGCTATTCAGTGTCTTTTGTGGTTCCATATGAATTTTGAATTATTTTTTCTATTTCTGTAAAAATAATTGGTGTTTTAGTGGGAATTGCATTGAATCTATAGATTGATTTGGGTAGTATGAACATTTTAACAATATTAGTTTTATTCTTCCCATCTATGAACATGGAATGGCTTTCCATTTATTTGTGTCTTTTAAAACTTCTTTCATCCATGTTTTATAATTTCCAGTGTACAAGTCTTTCACTTCTTTCGTTAAGTTAATTACTAGGTATTTTGTTCTTTGTGTTGCTAATGCAAATGAAATTGTTTTCTTAATATCCCTTTCAGATAGTTTGTTGTTAGTTTATAGAAATGCCAATGATTCGATATCTGCCTGGGGAAGGGGGG
Source organism: Tarsius wallacei (assembly GCA_963574415.1). NCBI lineage: Eukaryota > Metazoa > Chordata > Mammalia > Primates > Tarsiidae > Tarsius > Tarsius wallacei. Next base: position 17,145 of record CAUYQG010071387.1, on the reverse strand, counting down.
CACACCTCATTAACAAGGGTACCTGCACAATGAATATTTGTATACTTAACCCTGAATAGTACCCCACAATTTTAAAATAAAAATTAAAAGAGAGAAAAAAAAAGAAATGCCACTGATTTCTGTATGTTGGTTTTGCATCCTGTAACTTTACTGAATTCATTTATTAGTTTCAGTTGTTTTTTGCGTATGTGCATGTGTGGAGTCTTTAGGGTTTTTGCATATATTAACATGTCATCTGTATACAGAAACAATAGTACTTCTTTCTTTATGATTTAGATGCCTTTTATTTTTTTCTTTTGCCTAATTGCTCTAAGATTTCCAGTAGTGTTTTGAATAGCAGTGGCAAGAGTGAACATTCTTGCCTTGTGCCAGATCTTAGAGAAAAAGCTTTCAGCTTTTCCCCATCAGCATGATGTTTGCAAGGGGTTTTTCATATATGGGCTGTTTTGTGTTGAGATAAGTTCCTTACATAGCTATTTTGTTGAGAGGTTTTATCCTGAAGTGATGTTGAATTTTGTCAAATTTTTTTTGCATCTATTGAAATGATCATTTGATTTTGCTTTCATTTTGTTAATGTGGCATATCACATTGATTGATTTGCATATGTTGAACCATCCTTGCCTCCCAGGGTTCTTGCATCCCACTTGATCATGTTACACAATCCTTTAATGTGTTGTTGAATTTGGTTTGTTAATATTTTATTGAGGATCTTTGCCTTTATTTCATCTGGGATATTGGCCTGTAGTTTTCTTTACTTGTAATGTCTTGTCTGGCTCATGGTATCAGGGTGATACTGGCCTTATAAAAATGAGTTTTGAATTGTTTTGTCTTCTATTTTTTGGAAGAGTTTAAGAAGGACTACTATTGATTATTCTTTGAGTATTTGGTAGAATTCACCTGTGAAGCCATCTGGTCTTGGGTTGGAAACATTCTCTCTCTCTCTCTCTCTCTCTCTCTCTTTCTCAGTTCTGTAGTTGTTTCTTGAGCATTGGCTATGTGCTAGACATTGTGATAGGTGCTGGCAATAAAATGACATGTTAAACAGAATCATACTCTAGAAGCATCTATCCCATTGAAGATGACAGATTACTTCAGTGTGGTAAATGATATAATAAAAGACACATCCCTGAGGAATGGGAGACTTGGATCATTTGTAGCTATAGCATAATAATCAAAGACAAGATGCTGGTGACTCTAGCTGTTGTCAGTTTCCCAAGGGAGATAAGACAAGCTAGAATGAACCAGGCTTTACCATCCCAGGAAACACAGAGGGCCAAAGGCTTAATTGTGAAGCTAAGAGTGAGACTGCCAGGTGAGAGCACCAAGAGGGGAGATACCTTGGGGTCAGGTCCCTTATACGAAGGACCTCAACCAGTGTCGTGGGCCTGGAAAGCACCGCAATGAAGGCACAGATTAAGCTGAGCTTTCTTTTTTTTTTCCTTTTTTTTTCTTTTTATTCGTTTATTTTAAAGATGTGGGGTACAGTTTAGGGTTAGGTATGCACACGTTGATTATGCAGGTACCCTTGTTGATGAGGTATGCCCCTCCCTCCCCTAGCAGTTTCTCTCAACTACCAATTCCAACCCCCTCCCCTGGCAGTTTCCCTCTACTGCCAATCCCTTTCTTATAGTATTATAATTGTTCAAGGTCCGCTTATGAGTGAGAACATATGGAACTCTGTTCTTTGTTTCTTTGATAGATCACTGAGTATGATTGACTGTTGGAAGCATTTTAATAGCTGATTTAATCTCCTTGTTTGTTATACATCTGTTCAGGCCTTTTATTTCTTCTTGATTCATTCTTGCTAAGTTGTATGTTTCTAGCAATTTGTTCATTTCTTATAGGTAATCCAATTCATTGTTTATAATAGTCCTTTATGATCCTTTTTATGTATGTAGTGTGTCATACATTATAATGTCTCCACTATAACTTTTAATTTTATTTGAGTGTTCTCTCCTTTTTTTTCTTGGTCTAAGTAAGAGTTTGTCAAATTTCTTTTCAAAAAACCAACCCTAGCCGGGCTCGGTGGCTCAGCCTGTAATCCCGCGCTTTGGGAGGCTGAGGTGAGTGGATTGCCTGAGCCGGCGGGTTCGAGACCCACCTGGGCAACTTGGCGAGACTTCATCTCTACAATAAATCAAAAACCAGCCGGGCGTGGTAGCGCGCGCCTGTAGTTCCAGCCACTTGGAAGGCTGAGGCGGAAGGATCTCCGGAGCCCAGCAGGCTGAGGCTGAGGTGGCCGGGAGCGGCCACTGCACTCCAGTCTGGGCGACAGAGTGAGACTCCAACTCAAAAAACAAACAAACACACACAAAAAAAACCCGACCCTTAGTTTCATTGAATTTTTTCTATTGTTTTAATATTCTCTAATTTATTTCATCTTTAATCATTATTATTTACTTCCTTCTGTTAACTTTGGACTTAGTTTGTTTTTATTTTTCCAATTCCTTGAGTTTTAAAGTTAAGTTGTTAACTGAGATCTTTCTTCTTTTTTAGCGTAGGTGTTTATCACTATAAATTTCCTTCTTAGTGCTGCTTTTGTTGTGTTTTATAAGTTTTGGTTAAGCATATTTTTGCTTTTGACTTTCTTAAGATATTTTAAAAATTACCTTTTGACTTTGTCTTTTACTCAATGGTTGTTCAAGAGTGTATTATTTTCACATTTTTGTAATTGTTTTCTTTTTCCTTCTGTAATTGATTTCTAATTTCATTCCACTGTGCTCTGAAAAGATACTTGGTATGACTTCAATCTTCCTCAATTTGTTAAGACTCATGTTGTGACCTAACATGTAATCTGCCCTAGAGAATGTTCCATGTGTACTTGAGAAGAATATGTATTCTGCTGCTGTTGGATAGAAATTTCTGCATATGTCTGCTAGGTCCATTTGGTCTACAGTGTTGTCCAAGTCAGCTGTTTCTTTATTGATTTTCTGCCTGGATGATCTATTTATTATTATTATTATTATTATTATTAAGTCATAGTCTCACTCTGCTGCCCAGGTTGGAGTACAGTGGTATGCTCATAATCACCACAACCTCAACCTGCTGGACTCAGGCAATCCTGCTTCAGCCTTCCAAGTAGCTGGAACCACAGGCACACGCCACGATATCCAGCTAACTTTTTGACTTATTGTAGAGTCGAAGTTTTGCCAAGTTGTCCAGGCAGGTCTTGAACCCCTGGGCTCAGGCAATTTGCTCTCCTCAACCTCCTAAAGTTTTGGGATTACAGGCGCGAGCCACTGTGCTCAGCATATCTATCCATTATTAAAACGGAGTATTGAAGGCTCCTACTGTTATTGTATTGCTATAAATTCCTCACTTCAGATTCGTAAATATTTCTTTTATGTATTTAGCTTCTCTGATATTGGGTGCATATACATTTATAATTATTATATTTTCCTGTTAATTGACTTTTTTATCATTCATAATGACCTTATTTGTCTCTAGTACCAGTTTTTGACTTAAGTTTTATTTTGTATATGTAAGTGTAGCCACCCCTGCTCTCTTTTGGTTAGTATTTACATGAAATATCTTTTTAAATCCCTTAACTTTCAGCCTATGTCTAGAGTGAGTCTCTTGTAGGTAGTATATCACTGTATCTTGTTCTGGGTTTTTTTTGTAAATTTATTTAGCCACTCTATGCCTTTTGATTAGGGAGTTTAATCCATTTACATTTAAAATAATTAATGATAGGTAAGGACTTACTACTGCCATTTTGTTCACTTTTTTATCTGTTTTGCAGTTTTTTTGTTTATCTCTTCCTGTCTTCTTTTGTTATTTTATTTTCTGTAGTTTATCAACTATTGATTGAACCACTTGCAGTGGTCTCCTTCTAGCTTATCTCTCTGGCTTCACAATTGCCCTCCTTTAATCCTACTGCAAATTGATTTAAGACAATTTAGCCTCTCACATCATCAAGTACTTTTCAGTGATATCAATAGCCTCTAATGACTAGAGGTGACTGTGGATTGTAGCCATCTCCTACAGTCTACCTACTAGTTGGTGTGTTCTAATAAAAATACAACTTTGACCCAATTCTGTCAATCGTGCATTTTTATTTATTTATTTTTTCTTTTCTCTAGTAATGAACAATATAAATGATCCCTGAAAGTATAGTCTTAACCATACATTTTTAAAGCAATTAGGCATAGTCTTGAAACTTGTCCTTATAAGCTCCATTAAACCTCATGCAAGAATGGTTCACTTGAAGCTCATGGAGCAATTCTTCTGTAGTAGCATTTTAGCTAAATGTCAGATCAAGCAACAGAATCTTCCATTCACTGTCAGGATATGGGACCCAGTAGTTTCCTAAAGTGCCACTCTGGGGTCACCAGTTTCTTAGGCTTCATTCATGTGAGGGCCAAACAGAAATGTCCATCCATATATCTAGAACACTACTTATTTCACCAACGAAAGACATTTTAGTGTAAATGCACAAACCCTCTAGTGTGGATTTAGGTAGATTGGCTGAAGCTTTTCAGTAACTGTCTCTTGAGTGTGGACTCATAATTAGAGTCTTTCAGATGCGAACTAAGTACTGCTGGAATGTATTCATCATTGGGGGTACTTCAGAAACTGACTTCTCCATGGTGTATGTATATCTACATGTACATGCATATGTATAGGGGTATGTGTATCTCATACTGTCTATGCTGAGTATTTTTTAAAATATTTTATTTTAAAGATGTCGTGTACAATTCAGGATTAGGTATACAAGTGGACATCATACAGGTAAATTTGGGCCTCCCTTTGGTCCCCACTTTGCCTGGTTTGAGATCAGGTACCCTTATTGATGTTGTGTCTCCCTCCACCCCCACCCCGGCAGTATCCTGCTACTGCCAATCCCTTTCTTATAGTATTATGGTAAATGTTCAGGGTCCGCTTATGAGTGAGAATTGCAGACCATATAACAAATCTACCCTCCCAGGTATGTCTGTCCACATTGTTCTGCATGAAACCCTTCTTTTCCATTATTATCTGTTGCCTATAAAATAACATCTAAACTCCTTCAACTGACATACAGGCCTTTCCAGATCTGCCACTACCTATTCCTTCCTTGTACTCCAGTGGAGAATTACCAAACTGTTTGCAGTTAGCCTCCAGCAACAATGCTGCCATATGCTTGTGTTTTGGAATCACGTGTCTGCTCTGTCTGGTATAACTTTACCACCTTTCTTCACCTGACTAACTCTTACCCACTGCCTATATCTCAACTTCAGGCATCAGACTTTTCAAAAAGCCTTTCCTGTAACTTTACTCAGAGCTAAGCTTATTTATTTTCTTTAACACTTGTATAGTGCTTACTCTGTGCCGGGGACTATTCTAAGCACATTTAATCTTCACAACAATTATATAAATTAGGTTATATTATTATACCATTTTTCAGATGAGGAAACTGAGGCACATAGATGTTTAACTTTCCCATGGTCGCATAATTTGTAAGTGACAGATTTGCACTTCAAACCCAGGCTGTCTGGCATCAGAATCTGTGCTCTTATTCCATATGCTGTGCTGCTTTCCTGCATTCTTGCAGCAGCCCAGGCAAGCCTCTACCTTAGCATTTAGTGTAAGGGTTTGATAATATCTCTTTGTATGTGTCTGCTAATCTACCATAAGGTTCCTAAAACTCACTAGTATCTAAGGCAGTACTATATAGTGGTTGAAATCATGGAGTTTGAAATTCAATATGCCTAGGGTTAAGTTTCACCTCTGCTATGTTATAGCTGTGCAACCTTAGGCAAATGATTTAACCTTTCTATGACTTGTTTTCCTCATCTATGCAGTTGCGGTAAGAATACCTTACAGGGTAATGGAAAGAATGAAATGAGATGATGTATCTAAAGCACTTGGAAGAGGGTCTTACATAGTAAGAAACTCTTGGTAATACTTGACACTTACAACCAGTTATTATTGTCTTTGCATCTCTAGCAAATATTACGGTGCCTGGAAAATAGACATTTGAGGATTATTTGTTGAACTGAACTATTTTGGAAAACTTTAGGCTAATACAAATAGCTGAAGTATATCTTAGTGTATATGACTTCAGAAGTGATTCTCTGTAGTTAAGCAGAATGTGCTACCTCATTTTGCTAGGGCCACCCCATAAAAGTTTTACCTTCAAAGGTTAGACAGTCCTGCAACTCTCCAGTCATGCAACTAATAAGCCTATCTTTCTGGTCCTCCAAGCCATCAATTTTAATGCAGCTAAAGTTCAGATGGGATAGCTCATCACTTTGAAGTTAGTCTTGTTCTCCTAAGTCATCTCATCACCATTCAAAATGAAAAGAGTACCCATTTTGCTTCCTTTTCTTAGAACAAGGGCTTCAGAACTCCCCTGGGCTAGCCATTCTTATTGGATCTTTGACCTTCTCAGTTCTGAAATTCCTATGCAAATTTCCTTCCCTGCATCCCAGGACTTTGATACTTTTTGCTATAGATTTTATTTGTCAAATGGATGAAAAATGCAGTTATCAGACATGCCCAGGTCACCTTTAGAGAGTGTGATTTAAAAGTCCCCAAATATGACCATTGATTTTTCTCTTCCCTAAGGATATTGCAAAGCCTCTAGGTCAGGCCCATTACCATCAGTGATCACTTTTCAGAATTTCAGGTGGAAAGAGAAGGTGGATGACATTGAACTGAATCTGCATTAATCCCAGTCATTGCCTAAAATCTGACCATTTGATTAAACCTCTGATAGTTTATGTTGTTACTTTGCTTAGTTTTCTCTAAAAACCGGTGTATAGAACCCTCCCCACCCACTACCAAAAGAAAAAAAAAAGAAAAAGTCCAGTTATTTGAGGGTTCTTGATCCTCAGATGCTGAGGAGATTTAATGTGAGGAAAGAAGGACTCTAGTGTGAATTTGGTCAGGAGAAGCTGCATGGAGAAGGTCTCCAGCCAGACCATGAAGGATCGGTAGGGAGTTCCAGAGTTGAGGAAGAGAAGTTGGGCATGAGCCAAAGCACACAGTGCACATAATAAACTAAGGTCAATGCCTGTGGTTTTATGCTCAGGGCAAGGCTGGGATTGCCCTCTATTTTTCTGTTCAAAGGATCAGAAACAAACCATGAAAGGCCCAGAAACACAGAGATTAAAAAATGTTCATCCCTAGGAAAAAGCATTGGCTAGGAGTGAGGAGATATGGTTTCTTTTCATCCTTTTTCTTCTTTCTTTCTTTTTTCTTTTTTCTTTTTTAGAAACAGTGTCTGGCTGTTTTCCAGGCTGGAGTTCGGTGGCTATTCACAAGTATGATCATAGTGCCCTAGAGCATCAAACTCCTGGCCTTAAGTGATTCTCCTGCCTCAGCTTCCTGAGTAGCTGGGACTACAAGCGCACACCACTGTGCCCGACCAGAGACATGATTTCTGATCCTGGTTCTTCCACTGACTTGTTCTATAATGATGGTCAGGTCATTTAAACCTCTCTCAGAACATTTCCTTATCAGTAAGATAGAGATAGATTTATGATCATGCTGCCACACAAAGTTGGGCAGGATTAGGTGAAAGCTCACAAATATCAATCAGATATAAATTACTGCGATACTATTATTTTTGTTTATTTTTTTCTTGAGTCAGAGTCTAACTCTGTTGCCTAGGTTGAGTTCAGTGGCATGATCATGGCTCACTGCAGGCAGAAACTCCTGGGCTCAGTTGATCCTCCTGCCTTAGCCACCTGAGTAGTTGGAACTACAGTCACATGTCACCACGCCTGGCCAATTTATTTATTTATTTATTTATTTATTTATTTATTTATTTATTGTAGAGACAAGGCCTTGCTATTTTGCCCAGGCTCGTCTCGAACTCTTGGGCTCAAGCAATCCTCTTGCCTCGGCCTCCCAAAGTGCTGAGATTACAAGAGTGAGCCACCGTGTCCAACTAAGATACTATTATTAAAGCATAGATGTCACAGGAAAAGAGATTACCTTTAGCCTTGTCAGCTTGCATCTTATTAGGTAATAATTGCTCAGGGGCTCCAAGAAATAGGTGTCAGGTAACAGAGAAGAGAGAGGATTTTTAAAAAAACAACGAAGAAATTAAAGCTCAGAGAGTTTTCATTGCTGCCCAGTTGTTGAGCAGGGCCTGGGCCAATGCTAAATGTAAATTGTTTTACTGTTTTGCACCGAGACCCTGAAACCTAGTTGTATCTCTTTGGAAGACCCTCTACAAGTGACTCTATTGGTAAGAATTTCAAAGACAGTGGTAAGCTACTGAGGGGAATATTTTGGAAATTGGCAGCTATTTCAGATACAAGTAGTTTAATGTCTTTGTGTTCCTTAATCTTCATTGATCTCTGAGTGACTTGATAGCCCCTTAAGCCTCCAGTAGGTAAACCTTTTTAATTCTACTGATACAGAATTCTAATACAAATAAATTTATTTTACGTGCTTCTATAAAACCTTGTACATTTTGATTCTATTCTATGTAAACTATTTATCATTCTTTTGAGCCTAACTTGGAAGAGAGAACTGGGAGTTTATAACACTGTAAAAGGAGGTAGTGTAATAGGCAAACAAGCATTAAATATTTCTACAGTGAAGTCTCAGGGGAGAGAAAGCAAGTGAAAGTAAAATGAGCATACCAAAGAATTGTACTTGACAAGATCAGCATTCAGGGAGTTAAGGTTTATATAAGAAAACCTGTCAGCATGTGCCTAGGTAGAGGAAGAGAAAAGGAAAGGGAAAGAGAGAGGAGAGAAGAAACAGAGAGGGAGAGAGAGTGAGGGAGGGAGAGAGAAAGGGAGGAGGGGGGGATGGAGGAAGAGTGCACACCCACTCAAGTCTGCTGCCCTCCCACACCTGGTAACTGTGTCAGAGCCCTGTTGGTGTTTGTCCTTAATCATCATAGCCATTCCAGTCCTCTTCCCAGTCTCTTTGTCAGTCACCACACTTTTCAGCTACCAGGGAAACTTGACCAAGAGGAAGAGAAAGATAAAGAAGATTCAAATTCCTCTCTAAGACGTCTTCACTAGTCTTCCAGAACATCTTTTCTTTGGGAATCAGAATCCTGCCATCCCGGAAGACCTTCCCAGTACTCTGTGAAGTCATTGGTACTGCTTTTCCCTCCACTCTTCAGCCTCTTCAGTCAACACTCACCATGATTTTCATAAGAGGCTGCTAGTTATCTTTCTAGAAGCACATTTGACCAGTTTCTTAATGATATTTCACAATTTAAAAGCAGAAAATTTAAACTTTAGACAACTTCAGATTTAAATGATCTAAAAAGGAATTTAAGTAAACCTAGGACTTTGTTGCAGAAGTCCCAGGCTTCCTTTTGTAAAGAATGCGGGATAATATACAACTGCTCTCTTTGACCCACTCAGAAAAATCCTTGTTCCTGCATCTTCTTGAATCTAGCCCCTATATATGAGAGGAATTGGAACATAATTTTATATAAGATTGGTGGCTTAAGGTCATTCTCTTGGCAAAATTTCACCTTGTAGGTCTCTGTTGAATGAAGGAGTTGGTGGAAGGTCAAATTTGTGTGCTAACATATGACTTTAATCAGAGTCTGAAAATGACCTCTTGTTAATATTTTCACACTGGATCATTTCAAAAACATAGCACTTTTGTTTTGGTGAAGAGAGAGAAGCTGATATTCATCCCCATTGTCCACTCCCTACCCAGTGTATTTTATATAAACTCACAAATTTTTAGAAACAAGTTTAATAGTTTGCTATTATAACATAATTGCAATATTATACCAGAATGCATGAATAAATTCTCTAAAACTCTTAAGAGAAGAGTATCTATTTTTCTCAGCTAAGTAATCTGTCAGTTCAAAAGGTAAAAGGAACATTTCCTCTTATATAAAAGGTGGCCTGTATTTTGGAGTAGTGTTTTGATAAGCATTTGTGAGCTCCCTGCTGGTGGATTTAAAGACCGCCTTGGCAATCTCATTGCAACTATGAGGAATACTATGCCCCTTTCCACCTAAGGGCCAAAACATAGTGTCTAGAGAATTCTGTATCTGTGATGGTAACACTAACTCTGTCACTTTCAATATATGGCATTCAAGTTCTCCCTGGATGCTGACAACCAGTCAACACATGAGAAAAGAGAAAGAGTGGAAAATATACGTGGGCTTCTTAGATTGGCCTGAACGTCACATACATATCTTTTATCAAAATTCTATTAGTGAAAGAATACTTGTTGTAAGGCCCCACCTAGATGCAAGAGGAACTAAGAAATGGTAGTTCCTTTGCTGAGTACTTCACAGCCACAATTTAGCATGATGAAAGGGCAGTACGAATATTTGGGGGATAGTGCAACATCTTTGCCATAATTGTATTTTTCCAGTTATTAAGTTACTGTTTCAGCTCCAAACCCCCTCTTCTATACCCTGCTTTGTGATAATAGCACCAGGGAACTGCAAACCAGTGACTGCTTTGTCTGCTGGCTCTGTTAGGTTTTGCCAATAGGGGGCAGTGGAAAGAGACTATAAAGGTGGGAGAAGAAGAAACTTATTCCTACCTGTTTGCTGACTATGGTTTTCCTGTCTGCTTGTAGTTCCTGTGAGCATCACCCCAGCCTTGCTTCTTAGCCCTGAAGTCACGTCTTTCCTATAGCATCAGGTGAGTTCATTGCAGTTTTTCCATCTTGGAAGACCCAACCTCATCATGCCGGGCTCAGAGACAACATCAATGTCTGTGCACTGCCCCCCCTCGCCCCCCCCGCCCAGAAGTCTGGGTCCTAGCACCACAGGGGTCTTCCTATAGGTTCAGAGATTTCAGCCCCAGCAAACAGGTGCCTACTTTTCAGAAGTATGAGTTTTCGCTCCACAGAGCCCTTTCCCCAAGTTTTAATAACTACAACGTCTTCACTTTTATCCCCCAGCCTAGGGGTGACAGTTTCTTCCTGGAGTTTTTACCTTTGTGATACCTTAGAAAGGCACAATCCAATAGAAATATAATGTGCATTACATACTAAGGCTTTTAATTTTCTAGTAACCACAATTAAAAAGTAAATAGAAACCAATGAAACTAATTTCAGTGATATATTGTATTTAACCCAGTTTATCTGATCTGCTTTCATTTCAACATGCAATCACTATATAATTACTAATAAGATATTTTTACATTTTAGTGTGTCGTTTTTAAAAGCAGGTATGTATTTTACACTTACAGCATATCTCAATTTGGATGATGAATGTCTACCAGAAATACTTGATCTGTATTTAGATTTCATGAAATGTATTGTTGAGTATGCAGATTCAAATACTCAAGTTTTTCCAAACATACTTGCAAGGTTTTCAATAACTGAATTGAATGTCACTTTTTAGCTTCTTTTTTTTTTAAGTGGAGTCTCACTCTGTCGCCCAGGCTAGAGTGCAGTGGCACACTCACGGCCACTGCAGCTTCAACCTACTGGGTTCAGGCGATCCTTCCACCTCGACCTTCCCAGTAGCTGGAACTACAGGTGTGTGCTACCACACCTGGCTAATATTTTGATTTATTGTAGAGATGAGGTCTCGCCAAGTTACCCAAGCTGGCCTCAAACCCCTGGGCTTAGGCAATCCTCTCGCCTCAGCCTGCAAAAATAGTACAGAAAGGTTCCATGTACCCGTCACCCACCTTCCCCCATTGGTGACATTTTTCATAACTCTAGTGCATCATCAAAACCACAAAATTAATTAGCACAATACAACTAACTAGACTGCAGCCCTTAATCAGATATCATCAGTTTGGGCATGCACATGTCATTTTTTGTATGTCTTTGGAATTATATGGCAATTTCTCATGTGTACATATTTATGTAACCACTATCATCACAATCAAGAGAAAGAACTGTTCCATCTTTAAAATGGAAGTTCTTCATGATACTCCATTATTTTTGCTTCCTCCCTTCCCTACACCTAACCCCTGGCAGCCACTTATATGATCTCCATCTCTATAATTTTGTCATTTTGAGAATGTTATATAAATGGAATCATACAGTATATAATCTTTTGAGATGAGCTTTCAATTCAGCATAATGCCATTAAGATCCATCTATATTGCTGGACGTACCAATGGTTTGTTCCTTTTTTGTTGCTGAGTGATATTCCATGGCATGGATATACCATAATGTGTTTAACCATTTACCTGCTGAATGACAATTGATAGAGCTGCTATGAACATTCGAGTACAGGTTTTTGTACAGGTGTAAGTTTTAGGTGCAAGTTTCTCACAGATAAATGCCCAGGAGTGTGATTGCTGGGCCATATGGTAACTCAATGCTTAGCTTTACAATAAACTGCCAGAATGATATCCAGAGTGGCTATACCATTTTGCATCCCTATCAACAGCGTATGAAATAGTGTGTTTCTTGGCATCCTTATCAGCATTTGGTGTTATCTATTTTAGCCATTTGAATAGGTAGGTACACAGCAGTATCTCATTATTATTTAATTAGTATTTCTCTAATGGCTAATGATGTTGAATATCTCTTTATTATTATTATTATTATTATTTTAGTCAGGGTCTCACTGTTGCCCAGGTTGGAGTGCAATGGCATGATCACAGCTCACCGCAGCCTCAACCTCCTGGGCTCAGGTGAGATCCTCTTGACTCAGCTTTCCAAGTAGCTGGGACTACAGGTGCACACCACCACACCTGGCTAATTTTTATTTTTGTGGAGATGAGGTCTTCCTATGTTGCCCAGGCTGGTCTCAAACTCCTGAGCTCAAGCACTCCTCCCACCTCAGCCTCCCAAAGTGCTGGGATGACAGGTGTGAGCCACTGTGCTCAACCTTGTTGTATCTTTTTGTGTATATATTTGCCAACTGTCTGTCATCTTTGGTGATGTGCCTCTTCAAGTCTTTTGCCCATTTAAAAATTGGGTGGTTGGTTTCTTACAGTTGAGTTTTGAGAGTTCTTTATATATTCTAGATACAAATTATTTGTTAGAGATGTGATTTGCAAACATGTTCTCACTGTTTGTAGCTTGTCTTTTTATCTTCTTTACATGGTCTTTTACAGAGCAGAAGCTCTGTGAACTTTTCATCAATGTACTGATTTTTTTCTTTTATGCATTGTGCTTTTGGTGTCATGTCTACATACCCTTCATTTAGCTCTAGGTTATGAAGATTTTCTCATGTGCTGTCTTTTAAAAGTTTAGAATTTTACATTTAAATTGATGACGACCCTATTTGAATTAATGTTTGTATAAGATATGAGGTTTAGGTATAGGTTTGTTATTATTGTTTTGCCTACAAACCTATGGATGTGCAATTTTTCCAGCACCATTTGTTGAAAAAAAAAAAAACCCACCCCATGTTTATGAGCTCTTATGAACACTCGGGTTTAGTGTCTCACTAGAAGGAGTCACAAGACTCAATAGCATGTTTTACTCCTAAGGTTTATTACAGCAGAGGATACAAAGTAAAGGCAGCAGGAACCATATATGGATTGGGCAGAGTCCAGAGAAGTCAGGCATAGAATTCCCCATCTGAAGCTACACATGATATGCTTTCTCCCTAGCTGTGAGCAACAGGAGCATGTAAGGAATAACTCTGCACAGGCAAGCCTGTTTAGGTTCCAGAGTCTGAGGCTTTTAATTATAGAAGAACAGCTCTGTCATGGCAACCTAGTGATACAGGCCACACAAAGACTTATCTGAGTCTTGGCAGAATGCCTTGTGATCCTCTGAGTACATGAGAGGATATGAGGCTCCTTTTGTTTTGATGTCATTCAATTTAGCATGTGAGACAAGGACCACAGGGAGCAGTCACCTTTGACTACTCTAATTTTCTTCTTTTTCACTCTCCATGTAAGTAATAAACAGTTTGAATCATAAAAGGACTCATGGTGTCTTTTTTGACAAAATCTGCCAGGCCTTAGCCTTTTCTTGCATTTCAAGTTGCTTTTGCATCTTGGGCATATTTGTGTGGATCAGTTCTTTTAAACAGCTTTATTGAGATATGATTGACATATAATTAACTGCACATACTTTAAATGTACAATTTGATCAGTGTTGACATATGTGTATACTGTAAAATCATTATGGTGATCAAGATAATGAATATACCTAAGAGTTTCTATGTATACTTTGTAGTCTCTCCTTCCCTTCTCCTTCCCCCATCTGTAGGCAATCGCTGGTCTGGTTTCTGGTACTTTAGATCGGTTTGCATTTTTTTAGAATTTATATATGTTGATTCATACATTGAATCATACATCACTTTTTCCTGACTTCTTTCACTGAGCGTAATTATTTTCAGATTCACCTCTATTGTTACATATATCAGTAGTCCTTTTTTTTTTTTTGCTGAGTAGTATTTTACTATATGGATATTCTACAATTTGTATATCCACTCACCTGTTGATAAATGTTTGGACAATTTCCCATCTTTAGCTGTTGAAAATATAGTTTCTGTGAACATTTGTGTACAAGATTCTCTGTGGACCTATGCTTTTATTTTTCTTTTGGACAAACTAGGAAAAGAATGACTGAATCATTTCATAGTCGTATGTTAAACTTTTTAAGAAACTATCAAATTGTTTTACAAAGTTACATTTAGAGATAAATACTAGCAATGTAAGAGAGTTCCAGTTCATTGACATGCTCAGCAACATTCGGTATGGCCATTCTTTTTAATTTTATCCATTCTAGTTGGTGTGTAGTAGTATTTTGTTGTAGTCTTAATTTGTATTTACCTACTGACCAACGATGGTGGACCCCTTTTCATGTGCTTATGTGCCATCCACGTCTTCTTTGATGCAGTGTCTGCTCAAGTCTATTTTTTTGGTATACTTTCTTTATTTTTATTGTTTTAGAGCCATGATGTTTCCCAGGTTGGAGTGCTGTGGCTATTCACAGGCATGATCATAGCTCACTGAAGCCTCAAACTCTTGGACTCAAGCAATCCTTTTGCCTCATTCTCCTGAGCAGCTGGGACTACAAGTGCACAGCACTAACAGATCTTTTGCCTATTTTATATTAATTGGATTGTTTATTATCTTATTCAATTTTTAAAGTATTTTATATATTCTGGATACAAGTGTTTTTCAGATATATGCTTTGCAAATATTTTACCTCAGCCTATGAATTGTCTTTTCATTGTCCTCACTTTAAAAGAAAAAAGTTTTTAATTTTCATGAAGTTCAATTCAATTTGTTTTTAATAGACTGTGCTTTTGGTGTCACATCTAAGAAATCATTGCCTAACCCAAAGTCATGAAGATTTTTCTCCTATATATTCTTCAGGAAGTTTTAATTTTTATATGTAGGTCTATTATCCATTTCAAGATAATTTTCTTTACTGTGCAAAGAAAGAATCCAAGTTATATTTTGCATATGGATATACAATAGTTGCAGTATAATTTATTGAAAAGATTATTCTTTTTCCAATGACTTGCCTTTCTCCTTTGTAAAAAATATCAATTGTCTACATTTGTGTGAGTATATTTCTGGAAGCTCTATCACTGTCTTGATTATGCTGTAGCTTTATAATAATTATTACAATCAGGTAGTGTTAACTCTTCAAATATGTTCTTTTATCACAGTTGTCTTGGCAATTCTAGGTCATTTCCATTTCTATATGAATTTTAGAATCAACTTGTCAATTTCTACAAAAAAATCTTCCTGGGATTTGCAAAGGGATTTTATTAAATGTATAAATCAATTTTAGAAGAATTGCTATTTTAATAATATTGTGTTACCTGACTCATAAATAAAGTATAAATATTTATTTAGATTTTCTTTAGTTTTTCTCAGCAGTGCTTTATTGATTTCAGCATAAGGGTCTTGTACATCTTTTGTCTGCTTTTTCCCTAAATACTAATATTTTAGACACTATTGTAGATGGTATTTTCAATGTTAATTTTTCATTACTAGTGTATAGAAATAAAATTATTTTTATATATTAATGATGTAACCAGCAATATTGCTAAACTCACTTATTAGCCCTAGAATCTTTTTAAGAATACAACCAATTTTTTTATATGAACAGTTATCTGCAAGTAAAGAGAACTGTACTTCTTCCTTTATAATTTGTGTGCTTTTATTGCATTTTGTTGCCTCATTTCTCTGGTGAGAACCCCCAGTACAATGCTTACTATGGTCTGGGTGTGTACCTCAAGATTTTTGTGTTGGAAACTTGATCCCTAGTGCAGTGGTGTCAGGAAGTAGGGCCTTTTGAGAGGTGTTTAGGTCATGAGAGTTCTGCTCTCATGAATGGTTTAGTGCCATTATAAAAAAGGTTTATGGAAGTAGGTTCACTCTCTTTTGCTCTTCTTCCTCTGGTTCAGAGGATGCAGTGTTCAAGGCACCATCTTGGAAGAGAGAGACCAGTGGCTTGATCTTGGACTTTCCAGCCTCTACAGTTGTAAGAAATCAAGACAATGATGAATAGAAGGGGTGAGAACAAACATCCTTGACTTGTTACTGATCTTACAGAGAAAGCATTCAGTCTTTCACCAGTAAGAATGATATTTATTGTCAGTTTTTCACAGATGTTCTTTATCTGGTTGAGGATTTTCCCTTGTATTCCTATTTTGCAAAGAGTTATTGTTAGTAATGAATGTTGAGTTTTGTTAAATTACTTTTTTGCATCTATTGAGAGGATCCCATGACTTTTCTTTGTTAATTTACTAATATGGTCAATTGTATTGATTATTTTCAAGTGCAAACCATTCTTGCATTCTTGATATATTACACTTGCACATGATATATTATTCTTTTTGCATACTCATATTGCTGGATTCAATTTGCTAAGATTTTGCTCAGAGCTTTTGCTTGTATGTTCATGAGGGATACTGGTTTGTAGTTTTATTTGTCTTGCTTCAGTATCATGATAAAGCTGCCCTCATAGACTGAGTTAGGAAATATTCCCTCCTTTCAATTTTCTGGAAGAGTTTGGGTAAAATTGATATTATTTGAAGCAGTACATTTTTGGTAGTGATCACCAGTGAAAATGTCTGGGCCTGGAGTTTACATTGTAAGAAGTTTTTAAACTATGAATTCAATTTCTATGATAGGTTTAGGGCTATTTGTGTGTATGTGTTTGTTTTCTTTTTTCTTTTTTTAAAAATTTATTTATTTATTATTATAAAGATGTGGGGTACAATTCAGGGCTAGGTATACAAACATTGATCATGCAGGTACCCTTATTGATAAGATTGAATATTTTTTATATAGTTAATAATCATTTATATATTTTCTAGATTTTATG